>JAJIBD010009277.1:0-42887 GCA_021461705.1 Cryptotis parvus
GATACCCAAGTATTTGATACATTCTGAGTTTATTTTTGTTTATGGTGTCAGTAACCAAGTTTCTTTTCCTTCATTTTTTTTTTTGCTATGGCTGTCCAATTTTCCAACACTGTATGTTAAAGAGGCTTTTCTTTCTCCATTGTATGGTCTTGGCTATTTATCATAAATTAGTTGTTTATACTTTTGAGGGTTTATTTCCTGGCTTTCTATTTCAGTGGTCTGGGTGCCTATTTTTCTTGCAATACCATACTGTTTCATTACTACTTTTTTGTAATATATTTTGAAGTCAGGTCACATGATGCCTCCATTTTTCTCTCAGAACTATTTTGGCTGTTCAGGATTTTGAGTTTTGGGTTTTTGTCATTTTGTACTACTGTAGATCAAATCAAGAGCCTCACACATGCAGGACAAGCACTCTTCTATTGAGCTACTGATCTTGTCCTTATTAAGGGATCTCTCGTGGTGTCACACTTTTTTTTTTAGCTTTTTGGGTCATACCGGCGATGCTCAGGGAGGTACTCCTGACTCTTTACTCAAGAATTACTCCTGGCAGTGCTCGGGAACCATATGGGATGCTGGGGATAGAACCTGGGTCAGCTGCATGCAAGCAAACCGCATGCAAGCAAACCCACTGTGCTATCGCTCCGGCCCCCCACTAACACTTTTGAGCACAGAATTTCCTTCAAAAATATTGTATTCTACTATGCAGCTGTTAGGAAAAATGAAGTTATAAAATTTGCCTATAAATGGATGGACATGGAAAAGATTATGTTGAGCGAAATTAGCCAGAAGGAGAGAGACAGACACAGAATGACTGCATTTATCTGCACAACATAAATATATATGTACATATTATGATACCAATATCCAAGGTCAAGTGAAACATATATCAGGAGGTCTTGTCAAAGGAGGAAATTATCACAAACGTGTGGGAGTCAGAGGCTAGGTAAGACAGAAAATGGAACAGTGTGCTAACAATTGTCGGGGGTACTAATGCCAACCTAGAACTGAGCATTAAAGAGAGGCAAAAGATACACATGACAACCCTTTAATGTATGTTCTGTAATCCATAGTCTGAGGGGAAGGGAAAAGAGAAATAGAGAGAAAGGGAAAGAAATAAAGAACCTGCCATGGAGGAGGGCTGGGGGAGGGGGAGGGAACCGGGGACGTTGGTGGTGGGAGATGGGCACTGGTGGCGGGATGGGTGCTGGAACACTGTATGACCAAAATCCACATATGAACTTTTTAATTGTATATCTTTGTAATTGTAAAAATAAAAAATTAAAATATATATATTGTATTCTGCTAGAGATCGTCTGAATATATAAAATGCTATCAGTAAGCTAAAAGCAATCCTTGGGAAGAAGAAGATGGGAGGCATCACCTTTCCCAACCTCAAACTGTACTACAAAGCAACAGTAATTAAAACAGCGTGGTACTGGAATAAAAACAGACCAGTGGACCTATGGAATAGAGTTGAGTATCCTGACACCCACCCTCAAAGACATGATCAGTTAATCTTTGATAAAGGTGCAAAGAGTCCAAACTGGAGTAAGGAAAGCCTCTTCAACAAGTGGTGCTGGGAAAACTGGACAGCTACATGTAAAAAAATGAATTTGGATCTGTGTCTAACACCTTGCACAAAAATCAGATCAAAATGGATTAAAGATCTCAATGTCAGACCTGAATCCATAAACTACGTTGAAGAAAATATAGGAAAAACCCTCCACGACATCGATGCTAAAGACATCTTCAAAGGTGAAACACCATTAACAAAGCAACTAGAAGAAAATATAAATATATGGGACTACATGAAACTGAAGAGCTTCTGCACCTCGAAAGAAACAGTGACCAAGATAGAAAGACAGTCGACAGAATGGGAAAGAATATTCACCTAATACCCATCTGATAAGGGGTTAATATCCAGGATATATCAGGCACTGGTACAAATACATAAGAAAAAAACAGCCAACCCCATTAGAAAATGGGGAGAGGAGATGAACAGAAACTTTGACAAGGAAGAAATCCGAATGGCCAAAAGGCATATGAGAAAATGCTCATCATCACTAATCATCAGAGAGATGCAAATCAAAACAACAATGAGATATCACCTCACACCACAGAGAATGGCCCATATCCAAAAGGTAAAAGCAACAAGTGCTGGCGTGGATGTGGGTAAAAGGGGACTCTCATACACTGTTGGTGGGAATGTCGACTTGTACAACCTTTCTGGAAAACAATATGGACATTCCTCCAAAGACTAGAAATTGAGCTCCCCTTTGACCCAGCCATACCGCTCCTTGGGAATATACCCTGGAAAGCCAAAAACACACAGCAGAAACACAATCCGCCCTTTTATTTTCATAGCAGCACTATTCACAATAGCCAGAACCTGGAAACAACCAGTATGCCCGAGAACTGACGACTGGATAAAGAAACTGTGGTACATCTACACAATGGAATACTATGCAGCTGTCAGAAAAAATGAAGTTATGAAAATTTTGCTATAAATGGATGGATATGGAAAGAATCATGTTGAGTGAAATTAGTCAGAAGGAAAGAGAGAGACATAGAATGACTGCATTTATTTGCATGACATAAATATACTAGGTGATCTTACCGAAAGTGGAAATTACCACAAGCGTGTGGGAGTCAGAGGTTGGTTTAGATAGAGAAGGGAACATGTGTGAATAAATGTCTAAAGTTCTGATACTAACATAGAACTGAGCATTAAATACAGACAAAAAATGCAAATGATGGCTGCTAAGTGTGCGTAGTGCACTTAGAAGTGCACAATGTGTGGGAGAAGGAGGAGGGAGAGAGGGAGAGGAGGAGGAGATAAAGAACCTGCCATTTAGGCAGGATGTGGGGGGGGGAGGGAATTGGGGACATGGGTGGTGGCTGGGGGCACTGGTGGAGGCGGGGTGCTGGAACACTGTGTGACCGAAACCCCAAGCGTGAACAGCATTGTAATTGTATATCTCGCGGTGGTATAATAAAATGTTAAAAAAAAAGAAAAAGATAAAAAAAAAGAAACTTTGGTATATCTACACAAAGGAATACCATGCAGCTGTCAGAAAAAATGAAGTTATGAAATTTGCCTATAAATGGATGGACATGGAGAGGATCATGTTGAGTGAAATTAGCCAGAAAGAGAGAGACAGATATAGAATGACTGCATTTATTTGCATGAACTATACATATGTGTATATATGTACATATTATGATACCAATATCCAAGGTCAGGTGAAACATGGAACAGGAGGTATTGTCAAAGGTGGAAATTATCACAAACGTGTGGGAGTCAGAGGCTAGGGAAGACAAAGAATAGAACAGTGTGCTAATAATTGTCAAAAGTGCTGTTATCAACCTAGAACTGAGAATTAAATACAGGCAAAAAGATATACATGACAACCTCTTAATGTATGCATTGTAATCCACAATGTGGAAGGGAAGGAAAAGAGAAAGAGAGAGAGAGAAAGAGAAAGAAATTAAGAACCTGCCATAGAGGCAGGCTAGGAGGCGGGAGGGAATCAGGGACATTGGTGGTGGGAAATGGACACTGGTGGAGGGATGGGTGCTGGAACACTGTATGACCAAAACCCAAATATGAACATCCTATGAACATCTTTGTAACTGTATATCTCACAGTGGTATAATAAAATATTAAAAAAAAAATAAAATGCTATCAGTAAATTAGTCATTTTAATAATGTTTATACTTCAAATCCATGAACTCAGGGGATCTTTCTATTTTCTGGCTACTTTTACTGTTGATTTTTTTCAATAATAACTTATTATTTTTAATGTCTAAATTTTTCACATCCTTTATTAGGCTTGCACTCAAGTATTTCATTTTTTTTAAATAAATACACACTTAAAGAATTTTTTTCTTTGTAGCTACTGATAATGTTGCAATGTCACAAAAAAGCAAGGGACCTAAACCAGCAATGTGGATGGTGCCAGGGATCAAAAAATAGGGATTCATATATACTAAGTATATCGCAACTACTGAGCCACATTCCTGGCCCCAAAATCATTTTCTTTTTCTTTTTTTTTTTTTTAATTTTATTACACCACTTTTAGACATACAATTGCAATATGCTCATGCTCGAGTTTTGGCTCCACAGTGTTCCAACACCCATCCCTCCACCCAAACCCATCTCCCTCTCCATCACCAATGTCCCCACCTCCCTTCCCCCTCCCACACCCCAACTACTTGGCGGGTTCTGTATACCTTTTCTCTCCTCTCTATCTCTCCCTCCCGCCTACCTTTCCTACACATCATAGAATGCAGTACATTAAAGGACATAACTGTTTCCACTAGTTTGATGGACTATGTGGCCTCAAGTGGCCGCATGACTTAGAGCCTCATGGTCAGCGTCCAGACAGCGAAAATGGTGGCTAATGTGGTGGGTGAGTCTTATCTGGCTGCTTCCAGGACTCCCCAGAAGAGAGCGGGCCAACACCAAAACCCCATCTGTCCTCCTGGGGGCCTCATGGTCAGCTGAGCTAGGGGAGAGCCGAGTTCCAGTTCCCCCAGCTGCATCTGAGGCTCTGCATGCTATGACTGGTCTCCCCAGGGCAGACTGGTCGCTCCTGGGCAGGGCTACCGGGCTCAGACAAAATGGAGAGGGGAAGGGGTGACCCCAGCTCCATCTGACAAATTTCCTATGTTTTCCGCTTCTGGGAGCTGCCTACCAGGGCTTGAACTCGTTTTGCTCTGTTAATCTGGTCTTGAGTCAGCGTCCCTCCCAGGCAGGCTCTAATGTGCTGCAGCATCCGTGCAGCGAAAATAGCCACTAATGTGGTGGGTGAGTCTCATCCAGCTGCTTCGGGACCCCCAGAGGTGATGGGCCAACACCCAAAACCCGTCTGTCCTCCTGGGGGCCCCATGGTCAGCTGATCCAGGGGAGAGCAGAGTTCCAGCTCCCCAGCTGCATCTAAGGCTCTGCATGCTATGCTAGTCACCCCAGGGCAGCTCCTGGGTGGGGCTAGCAGGCTCAAACAAAATAGAGAGGGGAAGGGGGCAACTCCAGATCCATCTGACGAATTCCTGGTGATTCCCACCTCTGAGAGCTGCCCACCCGGGCTCAAATTCGTCCTCACTCTGTTAATCTGGTCTTGAGGTCAGCGTCATTCCCAGGCAGACTCTGATGTGCTGCAGCGTCCGGACAGCGAAAATGGCGGCTAATGTGGTGGGCGAGTCTCATCCAGCTGCTTCAGGGACCCCCCAGAGGTGATGGGCCCACTCCCAAATCCCATCTGTCCTCCTGAGGGCCCCATGGTCAGCTGAGCTAGGGGAGAGCCCGCTGGTCGAGCCTTTTGCCTTTACCCCAGGAACTCCATAGGGCTGCTCACCATGAGGCCGAGCTGCACAGCCGTGGATCTGGAGTCTTGCGGCGGTTGGCTGTGGTAGCTGGAGCTCAGGGTCACACCCACTGAGCCCGGCGGCTGGGGACTGGGCGGAGGCCCCCAATCCTTGCTCCCAGTCCAGCAGGCACGGCCGCCTGCATGGCGAGCAGGCCCTAGGAGCCATGTAGGACACGACCAGGTGCTTGCCAAGCCTTTTGCCTTTCCCGGGAACTCCATAGGGCCACTCACCATGAGGCCGGAGCTGCACAGCCATGGATCAGCTGCGCGGCCGTGGATCTCCAAAATCATTTTCTTACTTTCCCTTAATGCTTAACTCACTGTGTATAGAAACAACAGATTTATGTATATTGATCTTACATCCTACCACTTTACTGAACTCATGACATCTAGTAATTATCTTTAGAGCTTTCCATATACATTATCATGTCATCCACAAATAGTTTTATTTCTTCTCTTCCAATATATATTTCTTTTATTTCTTCTATTATTTCTTTTTCTTACCTAATTGCTCTGGATAGAATTACAAAAACTGTTAGGACCGGAGTGATAGCACAGGGGGAGGTTGTTTGCTTTGCATGCAGCCGGCCATGGTTTGATCCCCAGTACCCCAAATGGTCTCCCCAGCACTGCCAGAAATAATTCCTGAATGCAGAGCCAGGAGTAATCCCTGAGCATTGCTGGGGTGACCCAAAAAGTGAAAAAAGAAATACTATGTTAAAAAGTAGTATTGAGAATGAACATCCTTGACTTGTTCCCAAATCTTAAGGAACAAGCTTTCAATCTGTCATTATTGCGTATGATATACACTGTGGATCTGCCTTATCAGGGCTTTTTAATGCTAAATCATGTTGTTTCTACTATATAAAGCATTTTAATTTATATTAAACACTTTTACTACAAATAGGATATTTCAGTATTCAGTAATATGATCATGTGATTTCCATCTTCTTTTTGTTGATGTGGTATATTTTATTAATAGAGCTAAGTATGTTGAGCTACTCTCACATCTCTGAGATGAGTCACACTTGGTAGTAATGAACAAATCTCTTGATGTATTTTAATTTGTCCATATTTTGTTAAGAATTTTTATATCTATGGGGCTGGAGCGATAGCCCAGCGGGTAGGGCGTTGCCTTGCACGCGGCCTGTGCCGGCCCGGGTTCGATCCCGGCATCCCATATGGTCCCCCGAGCACCGCCAGGAGTAATTCCTGAGTGCAGAGCCAGGAGAAACCCCTGAGCATCGCCGGGTGTGACCCCAAAAAAAGCAAAAAAAAAAAAGAATTTTTTATATCTATACATCACACACTTTGCTGTAACTTGGATGGAACTGGAAGGTAATGTCTAAGTCGGAGGGAAAAGACAAAAGGCTCTCACTCTGTAGTATAAACAGCAACAAGACAAGGAACGGAAAGCATCAAATGATGGCAAACCCAAGATTTCAATACTGAGAATGCCAAGAAAGGGAGGAATTGGGAGGAAGACTGTCTCCAATTGGCGATAACACAGTATTGATGGACAGTCTTGGACAATACAATAGTTAAATGATTAAAAATGAATTTGCGGGGCCGGAGCGATAATCCAGTGGGGAGGATGTTTGCTTTGTATGCGGCCGAGCTGGGTTCAATCTCTGGCATGCCATATGGTCCCTTGAGCACCCCCAGGAGTAATTCCTGAGTGTAGAGCCAGGAGTAACCCCTGAGCATCACCAGGTGATGTGACCCAAAAAAAAGCATTAAATTAAATTAAAAAATAAAAATGAATTTGCTGGGCCAGAGCAATAATATAGAGCAAAGAGTGATTGCCCTTTATACAGCCAACCCATGTTCAGTCCCCATATGGTCTCCTAGGCCACCAGAAGTGATCCTTGAGCACAGAGCGTGAAATGGCACCCTAAGCACCATTGGGTACAGAAGCCATGAATGCCAATAAATAAATAAATAAATAAATAAATAAATAAGGAAAATTAAAAATTAAAATAAATCTGCTAAGAAGACTCTGGGGATAATGGGGAAAGAACAGTGGCACTGGTGGTGGATCTGGAGTTAGAACACTGTAAGCCTGAAACCCTATAATTAACAGGACTGTAAATCATAGGGTCTACTTTTGCTGTTGTTCTTTTGTCTGGGGGGTCACACCTATATGTGCTCAGTGTCACACTGTCTATATTTTAAATGAATAAACAATTTTTTACATCTAGGAGCCAGGGAAATAGTTCAAAGTTCGATAGTTCATGCTTCATATCTAGACAGCCTAAATTTCATACTTGGTACCAGATGATATCCCTGAGTGCCGTTGGGAATGATCTCTGAACACTGCTGACCTCAAAACAATCAAAAATGTTTTCCACCCACATTCATCAGACATACTGATCTACAGTTACCTTTTTCACATGCACTATGTTTTTCTTATTGGTTAATTAGAGTGACATTAGCCTCAATAGGATATGTTTGGGAGTATTCCCCAAACCCTTCAATTTGGGGAAGAGTCTGAGCAGGGTAGATAGGGTCTTTTTGGCTGTCTTCTGTTTTGTTCGTTTGGGGGCCATATCCAGTGGTGTTCAGGGCTTATTCCTGGCTCCCGGGTAGAAGAGATCACTCCTGGTGGGGCTTAGGAGACCACATGGGGTATCAGGATTAAACCTAAGAAACCCAAGTAGGAAAGGCAAGTGCCCTACCCACTGTACACTCTCTCCAGCACCAAGCAGGATAGGTACTCGTTCTACTTTGAAACGTGTAGCTCTCACACGTGAAGTCATTTGTTCCTAGGATTTTGTTCTTTCATGTGAGGGCAGTTGGGGGAAGAGTCAGGAGGAGGGACTCTCCAAATGATACTCAGTCCAGCAGTGCTGGGCGTCTCTGGGGTCATATTGGCAATGCTCGGGGGTCATGCAGTGCCAGGATCCAATTTAGGGCCTACTATATGCAAGGCAAGCACTCCATCACTGAGCTATCTCCCCAGGCATGGGTTTCTGTTCTGAGAGAAACTTTTGATTATTGTTTCAATTCCTGTACTTGTGACTGGTTTGCTCACACTATTTATTCCTGGTTCTGTCTGGGATGGCGTATGATTCTTAAAATTCTTAAAACTTCTTCCAGGTTGTTTAGTATGCTTGTATATAAATGACCATACCAGGCTCCTGGGCCTCTGCATTCAGTGTTATCAGCTGTTACTTTGTTTCTCTTATTTGATATTGTTTAAGCAAAGCAAAAAAAATTTTATTTTAAAGAGAACCAATGGAGGGGACCTGAAAATAGTACAGCAGTGAGGGCTCTAGCCTTGCACACAAGCTACCTGGGTTTAATTCTTGGCATCCCATGTGGTCCCCTGAGCCCACCAGAACTGATTCCTGACTGCAGAGCAAGGAGTTACTACTGAGCATTGCCAAGCGTGGCCAAAAAAAAACTAAGTAAATAAATAAATATACTGATGGAGGTGCTTTATAGACAGTTCGGTGGGTAAGGTACATTCAGTACATGTAAGTTGCCTTACATGTAGCCACCTGGATTTGATCTCCCAGAGAGGAAGAAAGGGAGAAAGAAAAAATGGGGAGAGAGAAAAGATATGACAAGTTTACTTGTAAAGCCTTAAACTCATTTAAGCCTATAGTTTGGAAACAAAAATAAACACTTGGGGTCAGAGCAATAGTCCAGTAGGTAGGATGGTTGCCTTTCCATGGTCGACCCAGGTTTGATCCCCGGCATCCCATAAGGTCCCCTGAGCACCGCCAGGAGTAATTCCTGAGTGAAGAGCCAGTAGTAACCCCTGAGCATTGCTGGGTGTGACCCAAAAAGAAAAAAATCACTTAAGACCCTTCCAGTGGCTGCCCTTTACAAATGAGTCAGCAGTAGGGTCCTCTGTCACTGCCTCCCAAACCCCCGCTCCCTTGAATTATTCTTCCCAATTCCTAACCTTTAAGTCAGACTTAAAGGTTTGAAGTGGAATTAGAACCTGTAATGGAAACAATCCACTGGTGGAATTAGATCCCATTATGGAAATAATCTGAGAATACTCCCAAAATGATCATTTGACGTGATTATTTGCAGGCTCTCTATAACAAATTATAGTAGGCACCAAAATGCTCATCTCACTGTTTCAAAATTCCTGTCTCTCTTTCTCCTCATATCACAAATATAAATATCCCTTGTCATCACCATTTTTACTTTTATCAAACCTTGATACACCTCTCCTTCAATCAGTAAAAATAGGGCTGTATTTTCCAACAACTTCCATAGCTCTGTTTGTGGCTGTGGTTTTGTTAAGTCCTTTTGCAGAAGTGGAAGCAGTTGTGCTTTTACTGCTATCTCCATTTATGGCACAGTGGTTAAATTAAGAGGAGAAACAAAGATACCGGTTTTGCAATGACTGGACAGGAAAGTGAAGGTATAGGAAGTAAGTGTTCCCCAAAGGGGCAAAAGAATGAGCACTAATAACAGGTACAGTCTGCTGCTGAAGAGACCTAATGGTGCACATACACAAAGATAAACCAATTAGCCCAGAATTGAGAGAGGAACTACTTAAATTTTCCTCAAATTATCTAAACTGTAAGTTTTAAGGCCTTGAATACTTGAGGAGGAGAGTTTAGAGACACACACCAGAAGTGCTCAAGTCTGACTCCTGGCTCTACACTCCGAGCTGACTGCTGACTCTGTGCTCAGGGCTGACTCCTGAGTCTGTGCTCAGGGCAGCTTCCTGACTCTGTGCTCAGGGCTGACTCCTGACTCTGTGCTCAGGGCTGACTCCTCAGTCTGTGTTCCGGCAGACTTCGCTTTCTTTTTTTGAAGATAAATAAAATTAAATTTATTAAACCAATCTTCCATGAAAAAATAAACAAGATAGACAAACCACTGGCAAGACTTGTAAGGACAGGGAAAGAGAGAACCCAAATAAACAGAATCAGAAACGAAAATGGGGACATCACAACAGAAACCACAGAAATTCAAAAAGATCATCAGACATTATTTTTTAGAGTCTGTATGCCATGAAACATGAGAACCTAGAAGAAATGGATAAATTCTTGAAGTCCTATAACATCCGACAGCTGAAACAAGAAAACCTGCAACACCTGAACAAGCCCATCACCATTGAGGAAATTGAAACAGAAATCAAAAGTCTCCCAAAACAAAAAAAAACCCATGTCCAGATGGATTCACTAGTGAACTCCTCCAAACTTTTTTTTTAGAGAATTATTTTTTTAAGTATTTTATTATACCACCGTGAGATATACAAATAAAAATATACAATTAAAAAGTTCATGTTTGGGTTTTGGTCATACAGTGTTTCAGCACCCGTCCCTCCACCAGTGCCCATCTCCATACAAATAAAAAGATATACAATTAAAAAGTTCATGTTTGGGTTTTGGTCATACAGTGTTTCAGCACCTGTCCCTCCACCAGTGCCCATCTCCATACAAATAAAAAAGATATACAATTAAAAAGTTCATGTTTGGGTTTTGGTCATACAGTGTTTCAGCACCCGTCCCTCCACCAGTGCCCATCTCCCACCAACAACATCCCCGGTTCCCTCCCCTTCCCCAGCCCTGCTCCATGGCAGGTTCTTTATTTCTTTCCCTTTCTCTCTCTTTCTCTTTTCCTTCCCTTCCAGACTATGGATTACAGAACATACATTAAAAGGTTGGCATGTGTATCCTTTTGCCTCTATTTAATGCTCAGTTCTAGGTTGGCATTAGTATCCTCGACTATTATTAGCATCCTGTTCCATTTTCTGTCTTACCTAAACTCTGACTCCCACACGTTTGTGATAATTTCCACCTTTGACAAGACCTCCTGATATATGTTTCACTTGACCTTGGATATTGGTATCATAATATGTACATATATATTTATGCCATGCAAATAAATGCAGTCATTCTGTATCTGTCTCTCTCCTTCTGGCTACTTTCGCTCAACATAATCTTCTCCATGTCCATCCATTTATAGGCAAATTTTATAACTTCATTTTTCCTAACAGCTGCATAGCATTCCATTGTGTAGATGTACCAAAGCTTCTTTATCCAGTCATCGATTTTTGGGGCACTCTGGTTGCTTCCAGATTCTGGCTATTGTGAATAATGCTGCTATGAACATAAAAGTAGGGATGGTGTTTCCACTGCGTATTTTTGGTTTCCCAGAGTAGATTCCCAGGAGTGGTATGGCTGGGTCAAATGGGAGTTCAAGTTCTAGTCTTTGGAGGAAAGTCCATATTGTTTTCCAGAAAGGCTGTACCAGCCGGCATTCCCACCAACAATGGATGAGTGTCCCCTTTTCCCCACATCCATGCCAGCACTTGTTGTTCTTGCTCTTTTGAATATGTGCCAGTCTCTGTGGTGTAAAGTTGTATCTCATTGTTGTTTTGATTTGCATCTCTTGATGATTAGTGATGATGAGCATTTTTTCATATGTTTTTTGGCCATTCGAATTTCTTCCTTGCTGAAGTTTCTGTTCATTTCTTCTCCCCATTTTTTGATGGGGTTGTTTGTTTTCTTCTTGTAAAGTTCTACCAGTGCCTGATATATCCTGGATATTAACCCCTTATCAGATGGGTATTGGGTGAATATTCTTTCCCATTCTGTGGACTGCTTTTGTATCTTAGTCACTGTTTCTTTTGAGGTGCAGAAGCTTTTTAGTTTCATGTAGTCCCATATGTTTATCTTTTCTTCTAGTTGCTTTGTTAGTGATGTTTCACCTTTGAAGATGTCAGGCAGACTTCTGACTCTGTGCTCAGGCCAGACTCCAGGAAAGGCCAGGGGGACCATATAGACTGCCAGATAGTGAGCCCGGGTTGTTCAGGTGCAAGAAAAGCGCCTTACCCCCTGTACTATCTATCCAGTACTATAACTTATTTTAAAATAATAAGCAGAATCAAATAGAAACTGAGAAATAGGATTCTGACTTAGTTAATAAATCTATAAATAATTTTATCCCCTGAGATCAACCAACACCCTAAACAATCCTGTTCTAAACTACAGGCATACACTATGAAAAGTAAAAAATGAAAACTAAGATAACTGGATTAGGAAATGGCTCAAAGGTGGGCACATGCTTTGCATACAGGATCCTCTGGTTCAGTCCCCAACATCAAACAGTCCCGAAGCACCACCACTGGGATTAGCCTTCAACATCACTGGACACGGTCAAAACAGAACAAAGCAGAAGAAAAATGTAAGATAACTGTCTCCCTCCTCCCTTCCTTTCCCACTATATTATTTTGCTGATCTTAGTGGGTTACAGGATGGAAATAGATACTATCCTGGAATGAAGACTGAGAAACTTATTGTTTGTATCACCTTGAACTTATTTTAATACACTTACCAACATCTCCATAAACATAGAGGCCCCTTGGAGGTTTGCTTCTTGAAAAAAGCTGCAAATGAAGAACAAATTATAAATCAGCAATATGGAAATAAATACTATCCTATCCATAGCATTCCTAACTGTGCCATGTACAAGACTAGGAAGATGGTTCAGGTGCTAGTCGGAGTACAAGCATTGCACACTGACAACTCTGATCCCCAGCACCACGCTTTCTTTGACCCCACCAGAACTGACCCCTTAGATCTACTGGCTATGACAATAGATAGATAGATAGATAGATAGATAGATAGATAGATAGATAGATAGATAGATAGATAGATAGATAGATAGATAGATAGATAGATAGATAGATAGATAGATAGATAGATAGATAGATAGAGAGATAGATAGGTAAGTAGGTAGATAGATAGATAGATAGATAGATAGATGGATGGATGGATGGATGGATGGATGGATAGATAGATAGATAGATAGATAGATAGATAGATAGATAGATAGATAGATAGATAGATAGATAGATAGATAGATAGATAGATAGATAGATAGGACAACAAAATACAATTTTAAAGGTATATTAAGAACAAAAGAGCACTGTAAAATTTAAAACAGCATGAAAAGTACAATAGAGAGCTAATGTTCTTGCCTCTGGACGCCCTTGTTTCAAATCCTAGAAATCCACAATTCCTCAAGCATCTCTAGGTATGACCCCCACACTCAGAAAAGTCCAAAATCATAGGTATCTATATTTACACTAAATACTGTTTATAGCTGTTGTTCTAAATAGCTGCTAAACAAAATGGACCCTACTCTAATGTTGTTAGGTACAACTTGCCTGGGGCGGAGATTGAGGAGAGGGGTTGTACAGGCCCAGTGGTGCTCAGGGGCTATACCTAGCTCTGTGCTCAGGACTGATAGTATCCTAACAGTGCTCATGTGCCTTTTTATGGTGCTGGGGATGGAACAAGAATCGGCCACATGCAAGGCAAATTCTTTAATTTCTGTACTATCTCTTCAGTTCAAAACCTGAAACAGTAAAGGAACAAACATGATAACCTCTCAGTTTCTGTATTGCAAACCATAATGTCCAATGGGGGGAGAGAGAGAGAGAGAGAGAGAGAGAGAGAGAGAGATGGAGAAAGAAGGACGGTGCCTGACATAAAGACAGGATGGGGTAATGCTGGGGCAGCAGGAGGGAAAAAGGGGGACATTGGTGGTGGGAAATGTACACTTGTGAAGGGGATGGGTGTTAGAACACTGTATGACTGAAACACGATCATGAACAGCCTTTTCACTCTCACACAGTGATTCAATAAAAAAAACAGAAACAAATGGATGGGGCGAGGATTATACATCACACTTGATGGCACTTAGGAGCTTTTTCTGGTTCTATACTCAGGACTGACTCTTAGTGACTCTAAGGGAACATATGTGGCGCTGGGAAATCAAATCAGGTTGGTGGTATGCAAAGCAAATACCTTAATTCCTGTACTATCACACTAGCATAAATTGATAGTGTTCTGTTTTGTTTTGTTTTTAATTTGGGGGTTACTCCATTTTAATGCTAAGGGGTTGCTGCTAACAGTGTAGGAGATTAAACCTAGATATTCACATGCAAAGCATGCACCCAGCCAGTTGGGCTATCTCATCAGCCCTCAAAGGGGGAAAGAAAATAAAATTGGGGAAAGGGATTGGAGGGAGAATCATTCATCTAAGCAATATTAAATGCACCTTTTTGTTGTTGTTGTTGTTTTTTCTTTCAGGGGTTACTCCTGGTAGTGCTCGGACCATATGGGATGCCGGGGATGGAATCTGGGTCTGGCCACAAGGCAAACGCCCTACCTGCTGGACTATCGCTCCGGGCCCTGCACCAAGTGTTTTCACTTGGAGAGACAAATACATTTTTCCCCTAATAAAAGCATCAGTCTTCCAGGACTGGGGATGTGACTCAGTGGTGGGGGTTTTCTTTGCATATGTGGTGAGATCCTGGGTTCAAGCCCCAGGACCACTCAAAAAAAATGTTTTAGAGTGAATTCAAGGACAGTTAAGTTTTCACAAATTTCTTCAAAGTAACTAATTTATAGACACCCATGCTCCTCATTCACATTTTCTTGCAATTCACCCGCTTCCTGTCCCTTTGTAGTCATAATTTCTTTATCGCTTGTTCTTCCGTGCCAGGGAAACCCATCAGATCATATTCTGAGTGTTGGCATACATCAGGTGCTTCTCCTCTGACCTGCTCTGAGCCAGAGGGACGGGCTGGCTCTCCTGATGGCTGCCGACTGGGTGGATCCCCTGGTTACTACTTACAGAAGGAGACAGAAGGGCACAGAGAGATGAATCTCCTTTTTGCCTGGGTGCAGTGTCTCTAGCTCAGCTGCATTCCTTCAGGAACAACAGGTTCCCAGGAACTGCTCCAGCCCTGTCTCCCTCATTCAAGTCTCGGTGCTGCCTTAGGCTTGCTAAATCAACTCTTGATTCAGTCAGCCTTTATTTGAAACATCTGCTGTGAGTATTGCCTGCCAGGACTCTGAGACACAGCCAAGCGCTAAAATGCACACACTTCACACTAAAGTACTTGAAAATTTGAACATGTGTAAGTTTCTCCTGAACAGCTGTAAACTTGTCATGTTACTTATATGTCAGGGATTTTTTGGGGGAGGGGGTTGGAGTTAGGGAGTACTCCAGGCTCTTTGCTAGGGGACAAGGTGAGAGCCACTCCACACAGTGCTCAGGTGGTGTAGGAAATCTAATCCAGGCCTCCTGCATGCACGGTATAGGTCCAGCCCACTGCGCTATCTCTCAGGCCCCCACTTTATAGTTTAAAGTGGGATGATAACACATTCTTTAATGGGATTCTGAAGAGGGTTCCATAATGCTGTAGTATAAACTGTGCAAATGGCAAGCTGAAGGCTGTTAGATGATAGTAATAACATGTCACGTATCTCCACTCGCCATAGTAAGTGAGGAGAGTAAGAAGTTGAGTATTCAAGATGTGGGAACAAACTCTGGTTCCGCTGTTGATTAGCTCTGTGACTTGGAAAGCTGCAGTAATACTAAGCACAGCTGTGTCTTTATCTACTGGGTGCAGAGCAGAGCACAGGGGAGTTCCCTCCTAATCACAAGGCCCACTGACTTACGCTGAAGATGGCAAACTTATGTGCTTACTGATACCTGCTTCCATCCAAACTTACGGGTCATGAGAAAAAGAAACCACATCCTTGACACACTCTTCAAAGATTTAAACAGAAGGTGTCTGAAGCAGTAATGTACACTTAGAGCTTTGAGTATCTATATAAACTACTAAACTCCAATTATTTTCTTCTTGAAAGTTTTCTTTAAAATATTACTATGTTTGCTCCCATGAATCTATTTTTTATTTACCTTCCACAGGGTGAGATAAACATACCCCAGAGAAGAAGGCCAAACTCGGACTAGTATACTGCATAGGGACTTATCTCAGTCCTGAGCTTCTGCAGAGGCAACTGGAAACTTATACTGCATAATTCACAAAGGTAGCTCTCTGATACTTGTCACTGAAAGCATCCTAAATGATGACATAACATATCTGACTCAATCATATTCATGGTAAAGTAGTCATGATAGTATCTGAAAGTACCATCAAAAATGGTAATAGTAATCAACACAGTATAGCATCCGGCATAAAGACAGATATGTAGATCAATGCAGAATAGAAGTGAGTCAGCTATGATCAATTAACTTACAATGAAAAAGCCAAGAACATACAGTGGGAGAAAGAACACTCTCTTCAGTAAATGTGACGGAAAACTGGACAAACTCAGGCAAAAGAATGAAACTATACCTCTATCATTTACACCAGAAACAAAATGAACTCAGAATGGTCTGAATAGGGGACAGGAAGAACAGGGGACAAGGGGACAAGTCCTGAGCTAGGACTCTAGCATGTCTTGTATGCCTGAAGCCCCTAAATTCAATCTTCAGCACGGTATGGCCCCCAAGCACCACTGCACCCAAGCAACAGCACACTGCAAACTCTGAGCAAGCTTGGGACACCCCTACCCCCAAAATAAAGGAACGAATATAAGATCTGAAACTATAAAAATACTGGAAGAAAACAAAGGCCATAACACTTGACATCTGTCTTGGTAATGATGCTTTGATTTGACACCTAAAACAAAAATAAAAAAATGAGACCATATAAAACCTTCTGTGCAGCAAGGGAAATTATCCACAAAATAAGAAGATATCCTACTGAATGTGATGTTATCACATAAATGTCTGATAAAGGTTAATACCCAAAGTGCATGCACTGCAGGGTGTTTGTCCAAATGAAAGAAATATGATCATTAGAAAACACATCTGTGGGCCAAAAAGATAGTACAGTAGGTAGGGTGCTTGCCTTGCACAGAGTTGATCCAGCTCAATTCCCAGAAGCACATATGGTCCGCTTAGTCCCACCAGGAGTGATCCCTGAGCACAGAGCCAGGAATAAGCTCTAAGGACTGCCAGGTGTGACCCAAAAACAAACAACCAAACCAAGAAAAGGTAGGTATCTGCACCAAATGTTCATTGTAGCATTATTTATAATAGACGAGACATGGAAACAACAACAAAAAAAAAAAAACCAAAGCGAAACTAAAAAACAAATCACTGATTAATCCAAAATTCAAGATGAAGTAGGCCATACAGAAACACTACTTTTCTTTGCTGGACCTGGCAGCCCTATTTTAGCTAATATTATGACATCGATGTTCAATTTCTTGGGTGTCATTATGACAATACACTTATATCGGAGAACAATCTTTTGGTTTATTTTAGGGGGTTTTTGGGGGGACCATACCTGGCAGAGCTCAAGACTTACTCCCTGGCTCTACACTCAGGGATCACACCTGGCTGTACTCAGGCAGTGCCGGGGATACTGCACGTTTTTTTTTTTTTTTTTTTCTCCTGGAGCAATAGCACAGCAAAGTAGGGCCTTTGTTTGCCCTGCATGCAGCCACCATTTGTTTGATCCCCAGCATCCCATATTGTCCCAAGCACCACCAGGATTAATTCATGAGTGCAGAGCCAGGAATAACCCCTGAATATTGTTGGTGTGACCTAAAAAGCAAAATAATTGCACATTATTTTTATTAGGAGATATATAATGAAGCTTTTAGAGATCAAGTATTATGATACAAGTAATTTTCAAATGATTAAAAGAAAAAAGACAAATGTAGCAAAATGTTAACATTAGTGTACAAAGTTTTTTAAATAAAAAGTTGAGAGGAAAATTATAAATTGACTAATTATTATAGTACTTTTACTTTTGGCTCCACATCCTAAATCATTCTAAAAGTATCTGCATATTTGAATTTTAAATAACTGCTTTCAAAACTGTTGCCAAACCTGTTCCTTTAACTGCTGCAAAGTAAACATTTGTCATCCATCACTCCAAATATTTTGATTTAATCATTCTAACTTTATACTTTGTGCCTAGTGATTTTAAAATTTTAGCACTGAAAAATAATCTAGGTATGCTCATCAAAGACATAAATTTAAAATGGCATATCCTCTACCTTACTGAGTTAGATCCACCTGCTACTCCAACATAATTCTTAAATTTTTTAATTGAATCTCCATGAATTACTGAGTTACAAAAGTTATTCATGATTGATTCTCAAGAGTAGAATTTTTCTTTTCTTTTTTTTTTTTTCTTTTTTTTTTTTTTTTTTTTTTTTTTGCTTTTTGGGTCACACCCGGCAATGCTCAGGGGTTACTCCTGACTCTGCACTCAGGAATTACTCCTGGCAGTGCTCGGGGACCATATGGGATGCTGGGGATCGAACCCGGGCTGGCATGGGCCGGCCGCATGCAAGGCAAACGCCCTACCCACTGGGCCATCACTCCGGCCCCACAAGTGTAGAATTTTCTAACATCAATCCCTTCACCAGAAAGCACTTTCCTCCACCAATGTCCTATTTCCCCTCCTGCCTCCTGGTCTGCCTCTTTGACAGACACTCTTTTCTTTTTTCCCTTATTTCCCCTTTTTAGGAACTGTGGTTTACTATATTCCAGCATAATCATATGAGAAAAATGGCTCAAAACCACAAGTGTTAACATTATCATAACCATGTTACCTAAGGTACTTTAATTTTTTAGAGTCACATCCAACAATGCTCAGGGGTTTCTTCTGGCTCTGCACTCAGGAATTACTCCAGGCATTGTTCAGGGGACTATATGGGATGCTGGGGGTCAAACCTGGACTGGCCACGTGCAAGACAAGTGCCCTATTTGCTGTACTATCAGCACTCTGGCCCTAAACTGTTTTAAACCCTTAAAAAATTATAAAAAAGAAATTTCTTTGGCATTGTGGGTTAAACTTAAATTTTAGCAACCATATGACCCAACAATTCCACTTTTGGGTATCTACTGCCAGGAGAGAAAAACATTCATTCAAAGGGACGTGAATGCACACCATTATTCATTGCAGCACTTAGCATAATAGGTCAAGGGAATTCATGCACCCTCAGCAGTGTTAAGGAATAATAGAAGGAACCTAGAAACACCGCTGGTTGACACTTGCACACTTGCAGTGGGACTGGTGACGGAACACTGTGTCAAAAACCATACTATGAATAACTTTCTAACTCACAGTGATTTAATAAAATAAAATTAAGGGAACATTTAAAAAAAAAGAGATTTCATGGGGGATTTGTTTTATTTTTTTTTTCTTTTTCTTAGTGGCAGAGGGGAGGTCTCCCAAGCAGTGATTAAGGGTAACACAGGTTTCATATTGACACCTGAAAATCCCCCCAGCACCACTAGGAGCAACTCCTGACACAAAAAATGAGTGACCTATGAGCACGCCCTTATCTCTTCCTACTGAGAGTAATCCCTTACATTCATTGAGCAGAGTGATTTTGATGAAGTTTCCTGATCCCTGGAATTCTAGCCTTTTTTACAAATTTCTTGTTTTTTTTTTTTTTTGGAGTGCCACGCCTGCTTAGTGCAAGACAAGAACCTTACCCACTCTACAATTTCTGCAGCCCCATATTTGATATGACTTAGTAAGCTAGTTCTTTTTTTTTTTTTTTTTTGTTTTTTGCTTTTTGGGTCACACCTGGCGATGCTCAAGGGTCACTCCTGGCTCTGCACTCAGGAATTACTCCTGGCAGTGCTTGGGGGACCATATGGGATGCCGGGATCGAACCCGGGTCGGCTGCATGCAGGGCAAATGCCCTACCTGCTGGACTATTGCTCCAGCCCTAGTAAGCTAGTTCTTATGCCTGGGAATACTCTTATCATAAGTCTATGTGAAATATATATACATATTTATTCATTTATTTATTTAATTATTTACTTATTTTGGCTTTTTGGGACACACTTGGCGATGCTCAGGATTTACTCTGGCTCCACACTCAAGAATTACTCCTGGCAATATGGGATGCTGGGGATTGAACCTAGGTCTGCTGTGTGCAAAGTAAGTACTATTATTCCTGTCCTGAGAGCAAAAAAAGTTTAAATCAAGCTCATAGATTTAGAAAACAGACTGGTGATGGTTTCCAGAATTGGGGACCTGTGGGAGAGAGGTGGAGGCAGTGAAATCAGTCAGATGGTACAAACTTCTAGTCCTGTGTATATATCAAATAAAATGAAAACTGCAGTAATAATGATGAATACTTAAAAGTTGCAAATAGAGTAAATCTTTAAAGTTCTCGTTTTAGAACTATGTATAGTGATTGATACCGACTAGATTTATTGCAATTTTGTATTATTCATTTGTACTCAATGAATACCCATGACAAATCATTGTGTTGTATATTTAATTAATATGGTCTTATACATATTTAATTAATATGGTCTTATAATATGGTCTACAGATGAATCTCAACAAAACTATGTTCATGAAAAATGAACTAGTTCCAGAGGCCCCATTCACTCTCAATGGAACAAACATCTCTGAATGCAGCAGTTATGTGTACCTAGGTCAAGAAGTCAACATGATGAACGACCTAAAACCTGAGCTGTGCAGGAGGAAGTGAGCGGCATGGATTGCCTTCAAAAGCATCGAAAAAATAGCTAAAAAGATAAAGAACCTCTGGCTCCGGGCACATCTCTTTGACTCCACCATTCTCCCTGCATTAACATACACCTCAGAGACCTGGGCCCTACGAAAGCAGGATGAGAATGCTATTCGGGTCTCCCAGAGAGGAATCAAAAGAGCTATGCTTGGAATATCACGCCTCACTCAAGTGAAAGAAGGAATCTGGAGCTCCGACCTCCGTCGCTGTTCCAGAGTCAAGGACACTGTCTCATTTGCCAAGTCATCGAAAATCAGATGGGCTGGACATATAATACGATTTGGAGATGACCACTGGACTAGAGCCGTTACTGACTGGATCCCAAGAGATTTCAAAATATCACATGGCTACCCACCTACAAGATGGTCAGACTTCTTCGTCAAGACCCTGAACAAGGGGCCGGAGCGATAGCCCAGCGGGTAGGGGGTTTGCCTTGCACATGGTTGGCCTATGCCGGCCGGGTTCAATCCCGGCATCCCATATGGTCCCCGAGCACCGCCAGGAGTAATTCCTGAGTACAGAGCCAGGAGTGAACCATGAGCATTGCTGGGTGTGACCCAAAAAGCAAAAAAAAGGACCCTGAACGAATGGTTTAAGGCTCTTTGTATTTTTGAAGCAACCAGATGCCATTGGGTTACACTGGCACGTGATAGGGTCAAATGGAAATGTTACTGGCGCCCGCTAGAGCAAATCGAATAATGGGATGTCAAGTGATCAATTGTCAAGTGATTGTCTTATATTGCTACATCTTAATAGAAACAAAGAACTAAGGCCAGAGAGAGTTCAAATGGCTGGGGTGCATGACTGGCACTTGGGTCCCAGACTCGATTCATGGCACACATGAATCTGGCTCCCACCATTGCTGGGCCAGAGTATTGGTCCCAGGTCTGACCCTAGATGGGAAAACATGATTCTAAATGATGCATCCCATATGGTCACCACCAAGAGTAATCCCTGAGTGCAGAATCAGGAGTAACCCCTAAGCACCTCCAGGATGACCCAAAAAACAGAAAAAAAATTTTAAGATTTTATTACACCACTGTGAGATATACAATTACAACGTTGTTTGTGTTTGGAGGTTTCGGTCACATAGTGTTCCAGCACCCGCCCTCCACCAGTGCCCATTTCCCACCACCAATGTCCCCAATTCCCCCCCCCTCCCATAGCCTGCCTAAATGGCAGGTTCTTTATCTCAAAAAAAAAACGTTTTTTAAGCCTTAGGCAGACCAAGTCAGGGTAGTTCTTTCATACTTAATAGATGAACTGTTCTTGGGAAGGTGAGAAGGTACTCAAATAAAGAATGGTTGGATGAAAGAGGAAAGTGCTATTAACAATTTTTCATTAAAAAAATAGAAAATTATTATGCAGAAAGCAGGAAGAAAACTGAAAGCAGGAAGAAAGCAGGGAGGAAAAGTGTGGTCCTTCCTACCTCCAGCCCCCAATTCCCAGAACTTTTTAGACTTTAATGCCTCCTAAGAGATGGAAAAACTTTGCCTATATGCCCCTGATTAATGGAAACAGATTTTCAGAGTAGCTCCACACTCTATTTAATTCTCTTCTTCCTGACTCTAGAAATGCTTGATTTGGCTGTGTAAAAGTAATTCTAATTATAGTGATTTACATGAACTACTTACCATTTATGCCTAATTATCTACAGCACAATAACAATTATGCATACATTACATGTGTCAGATTAACCTGGTTGGAAGTTTTATTTGATAACAAAAGTGAAGTACTCATAATGTTCATTCTTATGGCTCCAATTGCATGGTCATCTGCTCAGGACTGTTTTAAAATTTTATTACAGAAAGCACCATTACATAAGTAGATGAAAAGAAACTAATAATCTGCCACCAAGTCTGTTCAGTTAATTTTTTTTATTTTATTATACCATCATGAGATATAAAATTACAAAGCTATTCATGATTGGGTTTCAGTCAGTGTTCCAGCACCCATCCCTTCACCAGTGCAGCACATTTCCCACCACCAAAGTCCCCAGATTTCCCTCCCCTCTCTCCCAAGTATGCCTCAATGGCCAGCATTTTTCCACTTCTCTCTCTCTCTCTTCCTCTCTCTCTCTCTCTCTCTCTCTCTCTCTCTGGCATTTTATGAAAAAAAGTGGGTGTTATTTTAATATTATATCACTGTATCACTGTCTTCCCATTCATCATCGATTTGCTCTAGCGGACACCAGTAACATCTCCATATGTCCTGTCTCATGCTAGTAGAGCCCAAGGGCACCTGCTTGCTCCAGGAACATAAAGAGCCTCAAACCATTCCATCAGGTCATGGGAATGAGGTCTATAATTGTTACTGGTATTTGGCATATCAAATATGACACAGGAGGCTTATGCTATGACAAAATATTGATTTATTTTTGCTTTTTTGGGTCACACCCAGCAATACTCATGGGTTACTCCTGTCTCTGTATTCAGGAATTACTCCTCGGGAACCATATGGGATGCTAGGGATCAAACCCGGGTCAGCTGTGTGCAAGGCAAATGCCCTACCCACCGCACTATTGCTCCCAATATTAATATTCTAATACAGTCTGGTTTCACAGAAAATTTGTCAGTAATAAAAATTAACACAATGAGAAAAAAGTCTATCATAATGTTTAAACATCTGCATTTAAAAATAATAATAATAAAGTTAGGAACCAGAGAAAAAGTACAGAGGGTCAGGCACTTGCCTTACATATAGTAGACTCAAGTTCAATGTCCAGCATCTCATATGGTCCCCAAGCCCTGCAACGAGTGATCCCTGAGCAGAACCAGGAGCACCGCTGGTGTGCCCCCATCGCCCCAAAAATCTTGGATGATGGGGGAACCACATCCAGGGTGAGGGGCTCATACCATGCATATACAATGACCCAGCTATTGTTTTTCAACAACCAGAACCAAATCATGAATCAGGCATACCATAGCACGCCAACATAAGAATTTCAAGACATGAGGCAGGGAGGTAACTGTGAGGGGAGAGAACTCAGAAAAAAATGATGAAATGTTGGTAAGAGGAGAAACTCCCAGCTATCAGATGAATAAGTTCTAAGCATCTAACTACAATGAATAACTACCATCAATTGCACTGGATTAACAAAAGAATTATTATATACTTGAAAGTTAAGAGAGCAGGGGCTGAAGAGATAGCAGCACAGTGGGTAGGCCGTTTGCCTTGCACACTGCTAACCCTGGTTCGATCCCCGGCATCCCCTGAGCACCGCCAGGAGTAGTTTCTAACTGTAGAGCCAGGAGTAACCCCTGAACATTGCTGAGTGTGATCCAAAAAGTCAAAAAAAAAAAAGTTAAGAGAGCAGAGTTTGGGCCTCTTAACTCAGTGGCAGGGTGCCCACCTTATAAGACAGGGCTGCTTTAAGTCTGACCCCAGTACCACCACACAGTGCTCAGTGCAATCCCAGAGCACTGCCTTTTGCACCATGAGCAGAGTGCAATCTCTAGCACAAAGCAACTGCATGCATGACCCTGATGGACACAAAAAGCACATAAGCACTACAACCAAGTGAGACTCCTAGTTAGTGCATCAATAAATGGAAATATTAACAGAGGAAAAGAAATGTATCTCAGTGGCAGAGCTCTTCTGCCTTGCATGTGGGAGACCTAGGTTCAATCACCAGCACTGCATGGTCCCTTGAGCACTGAGTTGAGAGTATCTCCCAACCACTAACAAATAAAATAATAATAATAATAATAGATAATAATTTTTAAATAAAAAGATAGTATTAGATCAGGAATAAGAAACCAAATTCATGGAAGCAATTTAAGGTTTAGATAACCAAAAGTCCCAGCTAAGTAAAACTTATTTCCTGACTATGACACTGTAGACTTGCTCTTTTATTTGGAAGACATCTACACTACAAAACTATAATTGAGTTTGAAGTACATAGCAATCCATATTTTACCAATTTTTTTCCTTTTGAAATTTTTGGGTCACACCCGGCAATGCTCAGGGGTTACTCTTGGCTCTGCATTCACAAGTTACTGCTGGTAGTGCTCAGGGGGCCATTTGGGATGCCAGGGATTGAAACCAAGTCAGTCACATGCAAGGCAAATGACCTACAGGCTATATTATTGCGATGGCCCCAATTTTGAATTTTTTTAATCACCTCGAAATGTTTGAAACTACAAGGGAAGAGGAAAAGTGTGTCATCAGAAAAGACTGTTCACCCTTATTTCATTTTTTTTTCCATTATGCTCTAATTCTTAGAGAGTCTAGTCTTCAATCAACCAGTTCACAGGAGCCCAGAAATCCAATCTTGGAAATCGGCCTTTTAATGACCTGACACTTCCTGTCCACGTGCAAGGGAGTGACTGGATATCCAATCTGATTCTTTTTTTTTAACCACCATTTTAAATTTATTAAAACATAAAGCAAAAAAACATTTCAAGCAGAATTTCTCATATTCTTACTCCATCTCAACAAAAACATTCTTTAACATTGCCATCTTTCAGTCTCTCAGATTTGAAATAGGATTTCAACTACTAATATTACTTACTTAATACATATCTGATAAGCAATATATGCAGTTTTTCTTCTCCGGGGTGAGGACTCAGTGGGAGAGATAGGCAAAAAACTAGTAAATAAGTCACTTGATCACTTGATCACTTGAATCCGTTATTCATTGAGCAGGCGCCAGTAACATTTCCATTGGACCCTATCACGTGCCAATGTAGCCCAATGGCATCTGGTTGATTCAGGAATAAGTAAGGAATAGTAAATAAGTAAGTCAAATTATTCCCAATTAAGATCCAATCTGATTCTTATTAGGAATTTAAGCTCAACCAGTGCAGGAAGAGAACTTAAATGTTAGTAGAACAATCCCATGTGAAAACAGATGAGGTGTCAGATGAAAACAAAGAAAGCTTCACAGGAGTAAGAATTCACTAGAACCTTCTACTGCCACTTGTCAAATCATCAAAGCTTTCAGAGCCACTGCCCCCTGGTCCCAAGAAACCCTGCAGTCTCATTGAGAGGGACCTCCTTGCTATTTGCATTTGCATGTAGTCTTAATCAAATCTCCATTTCTTTCTAAAACCCTGTACTCTAAAGAGAGGCATAGATGTGCTGGAGAGATACCACAGCAGGTAGGGTACTTGCCTTCCACTCAGCTGCCCCAGGTTTGATCTCCAGCATCCCATATGCTCTCCCTAGCACTGCCAGGAGTAATTCCTGAGTGCAAAGCCAGGAGTAACCCCTGAGCATGTGTGCCCCCCAAAAAAAAAAAAAAAACAGAAAGATAAAGAGAAGCATTAATGTTATCCCCACGCATTTAAAAAAGAAAAAAATAAACAATAGTCATAAAAACAAACTGAAACTGAGAAAAGTAGTCAGGGTAGAAAGGTGTGACCTGGGGGCCGGAGCAATAGCACAGCAGGGAGGGCATTTGCCTTGCACCCAGCCGACCCGGTTCGATCCCGGCATCCCATATGATTTCCCCCAGCACTGCCAGGAGTAATTCCTGAGTGCAGAGCCAGGAGTAACCCCTGAGCATTGTTGAGTGTGACCCAAAAAAGCAAAAAAAAAAAAAAAAAGTGTTAGAAAGGTGTGACCTGGGTGAGGAATGCTGTAATTTTTTCAGATAAATACACACTAAATACAAGGGCACCCAAGAAAAGTATCAGAAAGATGAGACTGGGTGTGAGAAACTTGGGCATCCCCCTACCCAGAAGGGCGCTTCCCGCCACCCCCCCCTTTTGGGTCAGACCTGGCGATGCTCAGGAATTACTCCTGGCTTTGCACTCAGGAATTACTCCTGGCAGTGCTCAGAGTACTATATGGGATGCCAGGGATTAAACCCGGGTCAGCCTTTAGGGCTTACAAGGCAAACGCCCTACCCGCTGTGCTATCACTCCAGCCCTCCAGATGGATGTTTGCTTAAGGGAAGAAACCCACAAAAGGACCTCATGAAGGGTTCATGAAAGGTTCTCGGAAGAGCTTGACATGTTATCCTGGAGTATGAGGGGTCCTGTTTCTTATCTGCAGGAATCCTCAGGAAAGAGGCTGACTGAAGCTGCCCAATGGGTAAGAGTTAGAGAAAGAGGATATTATATTTCCTATAGCCTAGGTAGACACAATAGAAGATGACCCAGCTAGAGCTGTCCTAAAACATGACCCATCCAATCACCCAAGAAGGCCACCAGCAAGGATGAGTGGGTCCAACCTGGAAGCAGACAGGTGAGATGTCTATAGCCCATAGAGGTCAAAGAGAGGAGCAGTAGGTATTTCTCCAGAGTGACCCCTCAACAACCACCCAGTAAACGGCCATCGACTATAGCACAGGCAGGCCCTCCTCAATCACTTGAGACTTTGCTGTTTGGTTCTAACTTCCTATCCCTCTCATTCTGACCCTTGAGAAGGCAAGCAAGCAGGGATAGAGGAAAGGAAAAGGCAAAATCAAACCACTCCTTCTCCACTTCAAATACTGGGCCAGGATGAGCTAACGGAAGCAGGAAACACTGAACTGTCCAGAAGTTTTCGTTTAAGTGGAAGAAAGTTATGAACATCAGGGATCTAATAGAATGTGTTTCAAAAAACTGGGATCCAATAGAATGTCTTTCAAAAAACAGAATGTGTCTACCCAAGAAATATTTTCAGACTGAGAATGGGCATTTTGACACTGTTTCATGATTACACCCTGTTGCATTTAATGTTTTTATGAGATGGTTACACATTTAACAGTTTAGGGTTGGACATTATATAAACCTCACCTTTGAAAACAGGCCTCCTGGTTCGATACTGTATCCTTTAAGATCCTCATGCAGCTTTTGCAGACACTGCATGACATTTCTTTGATGTTCATCCTCCTTTAGTTCCTGAGATTTGATCAGAAAATCATAGTGATCCAAAGGTCCATGGCAAACAGCCAAAGCTTTTGAATAAGTCTCTGTAGCAGCAGCTGGAGACAGGCTTTCAGGTGCCTGTACAGTATAGGCTATGGGCAAAAAATGGCAAAAAAAAAAAAAGGTCATCTTTCTTAAATGAACATTTCTACCTATGTTCCTTAACAGTCACATTTATTAACATTTGTGGGGCCACGGGGGTGGGGGGGAAACAAAACTTGTAAGCTGTTCAAGCATACATATTTGAGTTTTTACTAATATCAGTAAAAAATAATAATACACAACACATTTTAACAATAAGTATATTTTCAAATATCTTTTTAGGAGGCAATTTTAGCCACTCGGAAATAACTCAGAGGCTATTCTTGGTCCTGTGCTCATCAGTGACCTCTGGTGGTCGTCGTCAGGGGAACATGTGGTACCAGGGATCAAACCTGGGTCCATCACATGCAAGACAAGTTACCTCCTGAACACTTTAATCTCCAGCACTTTAATTGCCTGATTTTAATAGACAGCTATAAACCCAAAATTCAGAAGTCATTACTGGCCTCTCCTAAATCTTCTGAACCTGTGCTAATATTTCTACTTTTGTTCCCACTCCATTCACCCAGCCACCAATTTTCATCAGATCCTTTCCCCAGCAAGTGTGGTCCTTTTTTTTTTCCTTGCAGTACCAGTGACTAAAACCAATACCTCACACTAGTAACACAAGTGCTCTGTTGCTGAGCTACACCTCCAGCCTAAAAGTCTTTCTTTAAATTAAACCTAATTCTGGTTGTTGCATATTAAGGCAAAGATTTGAAGAGTAGCCACAAAGGGTATTGACTGCTGCTTTAATCTCCATCCAGAACACCACCACCTTCAGACAGTCCCACCTTGATCCCAGCCTTCAGCAATCGCTGCCTTTCCCATAATCTTCTCACTGAGTACAGAGTTGGGAAACAATAGAGCATGTGATTTAAAGAAGGGTGTTGCCCTGAACCTATTTTTTAGTCTCTCCTGGGAGAGGCATTATTGACCTAAGGGCCAATCATAATTCTGTTCTTATCTGGGACAAGTTTAATGCACAGGAAATTCTCTCTGTATTTTTCAGAAGCAACAATAAACTGCAGCAAATGCACTATTTTTAGAGAAACACTTCTCAAAGAGGCTTTGCCAGTGCTTCTCATTTCATTGAATATATTTCCTTTGCTATAATAATAGGAAAATTACTTTGAAAAACTTAACAGTCACAACATCACTTCCATCTTTTCCCAAGAGCAAAAACAAATCCTTAAGTGCAACATAAAAAGTCAGGGATATGGCAGGGATGTCTTCTAACAGCTATTTTCCCGTGCTAAATAAGACACGAGATTCTCAATCAATCATCAATGTTCTTCAGTTTGAATCCTAAATGCTTTCTAACGCACTTCCTTCTCCTCAACCTCCTACTACCACCCTAGATTTTGACGTCCCGTGGGATCCAGTCCAGCAGTCATCTCCAAATCACATTACATGTCCAACCCATCTGATTTTCGATGCCTTGGCAAAGGAGACAGCATCCCTGACTGTCAGGGACTCCGGATTCCTTCCTCTCACTTGAGTGAAGTGTGATAGTCCAAGCATAGCTCTTTCAATTCCTCTTTGGGAGACCCGAATATGGTTCTCATCCTGCTTTCAGAAGGCCCAGATCTTTGAGGCCTATGTTAATGCAGGGAGAACGGTGGAGTTGAAGAGATGTGCCCAGAGCCAGAGGTTCTTTGTCCTTTTAGCTATTTCTTTGATGGTCTTGAAGGTGTTCCATGCCACTCTCTTCCTCCTGTGCAGCTCAAGTTTTAGGTTACTCATCATGTTGAGTTCTTGACCTAGGTACACATAACTGCTGAATTCAGAGCTGTTTGTTCCGTTGAGAGTGAATGGAACATCTGGAAATAGTACGTTTTTCATGAACATAGTTTTGTTGCTATTCAGCTGTAGACCTATCTTTCCACATTCATGGTCGAAGTAAACCATCATTTGTGCCACTTGGCTAAAGTTTGGTGTTATTAGAACGATGTCATCAGCAAAGCAGAAGTGATGTATTTGCTGACCGCCTATCTTCACTCCCATTCCTTCCCATTCTAATTGTCAAGTGACATTCTTGAGGGTGGTGATGAAGAGTTTCGTGAAATGGTAACACCCCTGATAAACCCATCTTTTGACATCAATGATCCTTCCTTGTAGAATGGTGAGATCCTGGTGGTGAATCTGTAATACAGCTCACGAAAGATCTTGATGTATTGGGTTTGAATGCCCGTTTGGCTAGGGCTTCGATGACCGCTTCAGTCTCGACAGAATCAAAGGCTTTCATTAAATCACTGAACGTAAGACAGAGCGGCATTGTGAACTCCCTACAAAACTCAATGAGCTTGGTTACCGTGTGGATATGGTCGATTGTACTGAATCCTTTTCGGAAGCCAGCTTGCTCGCATAGTTGTCCTTCATCTAATGTTCTGCCAATCCTGTTCAGGATGACTTGAGTGAACAGCTTGTAGATGACGGACAACAGGCAGTTGGGGTGATAGTTGCCAATGTCGTGAATGTCTCCCTTCTTGAACAGTAGAACTGTCCTGCTGGTTTTCCATTGGGAGGGCACCTTGCATTCAGACAGGCCCGCGTGTGAAGAGCTGAACCAGTGTATTGATGAGTACTGATGGCAAATTCTTCCGGTGCTCAGGTCTGACTTTGTCTGGGCCAGGTGCTGTTCGCTTCTTTACTGACAAAATGGCATGTCGGATTTCAGGCAGAGCCTGGCAAGTTTGTCTGTTACATATCCGATATGCCACAACCAGTAAAACCAATGGATTCCATCCCCCTGACCCTGAAAGAGGCCTAAATACAGCAGCGCTAAGAAGGATAGAGCAAGGAGAGGCTGATAAAATCTCACGGCCAAACTAGGCTGCCAAAACAAAGAAGGATTAAAATGACTGTCTGTACTTTCAATGCACGTCACGCTGGCATTGGAAGCATATATCGAGGACCTGATGGTGCAAGCGCAAAAAAGACCAAGTATGACATCATTGGTCTGACTGAGACGGAAGACGCCAATCACATCACGCTGTTTTTGACACGGAGAAGAACTGTTCCTCGGAACATGCGATGAAAAGAGGCATCAGTGGCATCGGTGTCCTTGTCAACATGAACATGGCCGCGAACACTGATTCATTTGAATGCCTAACAAATCAGAGAGGGCGACTACACTTGAAGAGATGTGGCTCACTACCAGCAGTTTCTCTCTTCGTTGTCTACACACCAACAGCCACATACAAGGAAGAAGAAATTGAGAAATTCTACATGGAACTGGAGGAGTTCTATAAAGAAGATCACACCTTGTACAAGATCATAGTCAGTGATTTTAATGCCAAGATAGGACCGAGAAGATTGGCTGAAAAACTCCACATCGGGACCCATGGCCTAGAATGGAATGAACAGGGTAAGAGACTATCTGAGTTCATCATGTTGACCAAGACCATTCATGGTATCTCACAGTTCCAGAAGGCTGATCTAAACATTGGACATGGGAATCTCCTGGTGGACAGTTCCACAATGAAATTGACCACATCATATTCAATCAATGGTTTTGCCTGAACAACGGCGCTGTTGGCCCAAAATTCCAAACAGGATCGAATCACTGTCTCCTTCGTGCAAAAATCCTACTTCTCGGAATGGGGGAGAAAGGGCTGCCAAGTTTAAGAAGAGAACTCCCAGAATGCCCACCAACTGGGAACTCTTTGACACCATTGTGGCAACATGGGAAGATGCCATCATTGACGACATTGACTAAGACTACAAATGACTGGTTCAGCACCTCCATGATTGCGCCGAAGAACACTGAGAGAGAGAAAGACACAAAAGGACGCCTGTCTTCAAAAACTCTCGAGCTCATTAGCCAACATGGGAAGGCACAAGCCCCAGGCAACCATAAGCTAATGTCCAAGCTCACAAAGCAGTGCAGAGAAGCGATAAAGGAAGACCTCAAAGAGAGAACAGTAATACTGACCGATGCAGCAGAAGCCAGGAAAAGCATTTGCAACGCCCACCTGTCCGTCACCAACTATAAGACCAAAATGACTGCGCTCCGACATCCTCATGGATCTGTCACATCTTCCAGAAAGGCAATGAAGAAGATTACCCAGGACTTCTACTCCGATCTCATATTGAAAAGTAAAACAACTAATTCGGAAAAGCAATACATTGTAATATCATCTATTCTAATTACTTGATAGTCTGAAAAAAGACAAAACTGTGGAGAAGTAGAAAGATCCGTAGTAGACAAGGATGGCAAGGGGTCAGAGGAAAGGGACAAAGAGGCATGGCACAGAGGATTTTAGGGCACTGAAAATAGCCTGCAGGGCTGGAATGATAGTACAATGGTAAGGCCTTTTGCCTAGCATGTGGCCAACCCCAGGTTCGAGCCCCAGCATCCCATATGGTCCCCCGAGCACCACCAGGATTAACCCCTGAACATCACAGGTATGACCCAAAAAAAGAAGCAAAAAAAAAAAAAATAGCTTGCATGGTCCTATAACAATAGATTGTGTTACAGATACATGACACATATACATGTATCATGTTTTAGATACATGAGTCCACACCCACAGAAGCAGCTACAGTCAAGGCTATAGATTCCAAACGTAATCTATAGACTTGGGGTGATTTAGTAAGTGTCAATGTAGATGTACCACTGACGGTAGATGTGGAAAATGGTAGATGTGTGTCGATGCAGAGAAGACAGGAAATCTCTGTACCTTTGTCTCAATTTTCTCTGAACTTTAAAGTGCTCTTTTTAAAAAGAATTTAAAACAGAAAAGATTCAGTCAGGCAAGACACTCAATGCTGAGAGATTGGCCAGCGCTAGGCCTGAATAGCAGCTGTATAAATTGAAACACAAAAAGACTTCTCAAAAGCTGCACTAAATTAAATCTGCTTCTACATCAGTGTACACAAATTATGTGATGCTGCAGCCATATTATTTTGATTTGTATTAATTTGCCTTATTGTACTGCAAATGGACAGTGGGAAAATGCCATTCTGAAGATGCACAAACTAATATATAAACATAAATGAAAGATTTTAGGGACCCAGAAGTGTGTTCTATTTCTTCTAATACCTCAGTTTTATACTTTAATCATTTTCTCCTAAGCTACATTTTGGTAAGATTCACAGTACTCCATAGCACACTTGCTGTACAATTAGTCAATAATGTGTTTAGTAATATGAATAATCTGTTATAATCTTCTAGATAACATTTTAACAATTACTTCCATTTTTCCTCAAGGTAAAAAAAGTTTTACGAGATTTTGAATATCACTTGATCACTTGACATCCCGTTATTCATCGATTTGCTCTATCGGGCGCCAGCAACATCTCCATCTGACCCTATCACATGCCAATGTACCCAATGGCATCTGCTTGCTTCAGGAATATGAAGAGCCTCAAACCATTCATTCAGAGTCTTGATGAAGAAGTCTGCCCATCTTGTAGGTGGGCAGCCACATGATCTTTTGACATCCCATGGGATCCAGTCAGTAACGGCTCAAGTCCAGCAGTTGTCTCCAAATCGCATTACACGTCCAGCCCATCTGATTTTCGATGCCTTGGCAAACGAGACAGCGTTACTGACTCTGGAACAGCAATGGAGGTCAGAACTCCAGATTCCTTCTCTCACTTGAGTGAGGTGTGATATTCCAAGCATAGCTCTTTTGATTCCTCTTTGGGAGACCCAAATAGAGTTCTCATCCTGCTTTCGTAGGGCCAGGTCTCTGAGGCGTATGTTAATGCAGGGAGAAACGGTGGAGTTGAAAAGACGTGCCCAGAGCCAGAGGTTCTTTGTCATTTTTGCTATTTCTTCGATGCCTTTGAAGGCATTCCATGCCACTCTCTTCCTCCTGCGCAGCTCAGGTTTTGTCATTCATTATGTTGAGTTCTCAGCCTAGGTACACATAACTGCTGCATTCAGAGATGTTTGTTCCATTGAAAGTGAATTGAGCCTCTGGAACTAGTTCATTTCTCATAAACATAGTTTTGTTGAGATTCAGCTGTAGACCTATCTTTTCACATTCTCGGTCAAAATCAGCCAGCATTTGTGCCACTTGGCTAATGTTTGGTGCTATTAGAACGATGTCATCAGCAAAACAGAGGTGGTGTAGTTGCTGACCATCTATCTTCACTCCCATTCCTTCCCATTCTAATTGTCGCATGATGTTCTCAAGTGTGGAGCTGAAGAGTTTTGGTGAAATGGTATCACCCTGCCGAACCCCTCTTTTGACATCAATGATCACTTCTTTGTAGAATGGTGAGATCCTGGTGGTGAATCCGTAATACAGCTCATGAAGGATCTTGATGTATTGGGTTTGAACGCCCTGTTATATTTTGAGTATATTGGGCATTATTTAAATCTCCCTCCCCCTCACTTTTTCTAAAGTAAACTGTCTTGAGAAGGGAACAATTTGCTAATAATCGTTGAAAATTATAATACCAGCCTAGAACTGAGTATTGAATATCGGCAAAGGGATACACATGATAACCTTTAAATGTACGTATTGCAAGCCACAATGTGTGAGAAGGGGGAGAGAGAGAGAGGAGAGAGAGAGAGAGAGAGAGAGAGAGAGAAAGAAGGAAGAGATAAAGAACCTGCCACAGAGGCAGGCTAGGGGGAGGGGGAGGGAATTGGAGACATTGGTGGTGGGAAATGGAAATGGGCACTGGTGGAGGGATGGGTGCTGGAACACTGTATGACCAAACCCAAACATGAACAACTTTGTAATTGTATGTCAAACGGTGGTATAATAAAAATATTACCAAAAAAAAAAAGTGAACTGTCTTCTTACTGAAAGGTGAAGTTTAGGATATACAGAAAATTCTTGCCCTTCTTATCCTGTGTCACTTTGTTGTTTTTTTTTTAATCACACCCAGCAATGCTCAGGGGCTACACCCAGATCAAGGCTTTGGGAATCACTCCAAGTAGTGCTTGGATGACCATGCAGTTCTAGGAATTGAAGCCAGCCTCCTGAAGCATTTGTTCAGTCCACTGAGTTATCCTTCTGGTCCAAGGTTTGTTCTTTTTTTCTTTTGTTTTGGAAACAAACCTGGCACTGCTCAGGGCTAACTCTTATCTCTGTAGTCAGGAGTCATTACTGGTGGTTCTCAGAAGACTGCATTTGGTGCCAGAGATAGAAGCACAGCTGGCCATATACAAGGCTAGAGCCTTAACCCTTATACTACTTCTCTGGCACCCTCAAGATTTCTTCTGTTTATTGTTTTTGTTTGGGCGCCACACCTGGCAGTGCTCAGGGATAAGTCCTGGTTCTTTGCTTAGAGATCACACCTGATGGTGCTCAGGGGACCTGATACAGGGTGCTGAAGATCAAACCCGCCATCTGAGTACAAAGCAAGCACCCTACCCACTGTACTATCATTCTGGTCCCTCGGTGGAGGGAAGCAAACAGAGTTTCTCTTTAAATACATATGCATATATTCTGAGGCAATATTTCTAATATACTATAACCTCTTTCATTTTCAAATAACCTTATGAATAAAAATAAGATTACCCTTGTGAACCTCCAAGAGTGACCCATGAGTCAACAGTAAGAAGTCTACAGTACTGGGTATGGAGAGAAGAAGGAAGGAAGGAAGGAAGGAAGGAAGGAAGGAAGGAAGGAAGGAAGGAAGGAAGGAAGGAAGGAGGAAGGAAGGGAGGAGGGAGGGAGGGAGGGAGGGAGGGGAGGGAGGGAGGGAGGGAGGGAGGGAGGAAGGAAGGAGGGAGGGAGGGAGGGAGGGAAGGAGGGAAGGAGGGAGGGGGAGGGAGGGAAGGAGGAAGAAAGGAAGGAAGGAGAGAGGGAAGGGAGGAAGGAAGGAAGGAGAGAGAGGAGGGAGAGAAAGGAGGAAGGAAGGAAGGAAGGGAGAGAGGGAGGAGGGGAAGGAGGGAAGGAAGAAGGAGAGAGGGAGGGAGGGAAGGAGGAAGGAAGGAAGGGAGGGAGGAAGGAAGGAAGAAGGAAAGGAAAGAGAGGGAGGAAGGGAAGGAGGAGAGGAGGGAGGAAGGAAAGAAGGAGGGAAGAAAGGAGGGAGGGAGGGAGGAAAGGAGGGAGGGAAGGAGGAAGGAAGGAAGGAAGGAAGGAAGGAAGGAAGGAAGGAGAGAGGGAGGGAGGGAGGGAAGGAGGAAGGCAGGAAAGGAGGGAGGAAAGAAGGAAGGAAGGAGGAAGGAAGGAAGGAAGGAAGGAAGGAAGGGAGAGAGGGAGGGAGGGAAGGAGGAAGGCAGGAAAGGAGGGAGGAAGGAAGGAAGGAAGGAAGAAGGAAGGGAAGGAGGGAGGGAGGGAGGAGGAAGGGAAGGAGGGAAGGAGGGAGGGAGGAAGGATCACTTGCTCTATAAACTTTCAGAAGTTATAACTTTTAAAATGAAGTTTATAAATATAAATAGTATATTATCTATAAAATATATTAATATTATTCTATATTAATATATTACATAATATATAGTATCATATATCATAATATATACTATGTAATATATATTATATATTAATATATCTGGCCACATCTGGCCATGCTCAGGGGTTATTCCCTGGCTCTGCACTCAGGAATCACTCCTGACAGTGCTCAGGGGACCATATGGAATGCAGGGATCGAACCCAGTTTGGCCATGTGTAAGAGCAAATACCCTACCCATTGTAGTATCTCTCCAGCCCTAGTTTTATAATATTAATAGCAACTCATTTATTGGACACCTACTGCAGGTTAGAAACTAATTATTTAATTAGCTTTATTTTTTGTTTGTTTGTTTTATAGTCATACGTAGTGGTACTCATACCAAGAGCTATTCCTGGCTTGGTGCTCAGAGCAGAATGTGGAACTCTTGTATACAATGCATATACTCTAACCATTGAGCTATTTCTCTAGCCCTAATTTTTTTTTGTTTGTTCAGGGAATACATCAACATATGCTCAGAGCTTACTCTGATCATTTTTGGTGGGGATCAGGGGCCCTATGGGGTGTCAGGGATCAAACCTGGCTCATGTAAGCTAAGCACCCTATCACCTATACTATTGCTCTGGTACCTTCCCTCTTTTATTTTCCTTACATAGGGCTGGGAAAGTAACTAAGTGGTAGAGTACTTGCTTTGTATATATAAGACTGGTTCAATCACCAGCACTGAAGGGAAAATGGTCTCACAATAGCCCATTATACATATAACTAAAAAAAGACATAAAACAATTTGTTTATTCATCCATTCATTCATTAAATAATTATATCTCAGATACCATTGTTTTGTTGGTTCTTCCTTACTGTGATCAAGCCCAGACTTCCTTCATGCCAGGCATGCACCTTATCATGAGTCACATATCTGGCCCGACATCCATGATCCCTTCTGTTCTTCCTAGATCTGGAATCCACCAATCTTTGGACTAAAATAACAGTCTCAGCTCTCCTGATTCTCAGAATTCAGATTTGCTTTCTTTTTTGTTGTTGTTATTGCTTTTTGGGTCACACCCGGCGATGCTCAGGGGTTACTCCTGGCTCTGCACTCAGGAATTATTCCTGGCGGCGCTCGGGGGACCATATGGGATGCCGGGGATCGAACCCGCGCCGGCATGGGCCGGCTGCGTGCAAGGCAAACGCCCTACCCGCTAGGCTATCGCTCAGGCCCCAGATTTACTTTAAAACTACAGCACTGTTGCTTCTAGGCTCTGGGTGCCCAGTTTGCTGACCGCAGAGCTTAGATTTTATTAGCCTCAGTAATCACATAAGCCAGTGTCTCATAATCAATCCTATGGATTCTTTCTCTGAAATCCCTGACTGAAACATGTATCATACGGCTTTAATTGCACTGACATCATTTGCATAGAACTAGAGTGATTATACCAAAATGAGCTATATGGCCTTTGGCTTTGTTGATTTAAAGTGGATTTTAATTTTACAAAAAATACCTTAGAGTATTCTTTAGAGACTAAGCAAAAAATAGTGCAACAGACCCCTGAGACAATGGTGGGAGGAAGAGACATTCTGGGGGGAGGGTGGAGGATGTGGTGCTGGAATGTTGAATGAATGAAACACTGTCATTAATAGTATTGTACATCATGAAAACTCAAATAAAATAGATTATCATGTAATTAATAGAAATAACTGAAGGCAGGCACCAGAGAAATAGTATAGAAGAAAGCAAGGGAGGAAGGAAGAGAAGCAGGCAAGCAGACACATGGCCATACAAAGAGTTTTCAAGGTAAAGAAAAGGATCTTTTCCAATTATTCCTTCTAGACAGTTCTATGTCCAGAAATATTCAATACAATTTGTGGTGAATCTGATTACTAAAAGGAATCAATAGATTACCTAAAGGAATCAAGAACTGTAAGAATTCAACAAGTGGGGCCAGAGCGATAGCACAGTGGGTAAGGGCGTTTGCCTCGCCGCGCTGCCGAACCGGGTTCAATCCCGGCATCCCATATGGTCCTCCGAGTGCCACCAGGAGCAATTCCTGAGTGCAGAGCCAGGGAGTAACCCTTGAGCGTCGCTGGGTGTGGCCCCCCATAAAAAAAAAAAAAAGAATTCAACAGGCTACAAGGGGTAGTTCCGAACCCAGGAAAGCATTATGTTTTATGCTCATTTTAATAACTTCAGAATTTCCTGAAAAATTTGAATTCATCTGAAAATTCACAATTCTGAAAAGAAAACAATTTCTTATAAATAGTACTGATAATTTAACCAACAACAAAAAAATTACATTCTAAAAAAATTATAATTCCATGTTATCCTACTTCTCAAAAAATAAAACCACCAAAAAAACTGGAGATTGATATTATTCATTACAAATGAAGAAACTAAAATACTTTAAGATAAGACAGAAAATGGAACAGTGTGCTAACAATTGTGAGGGTACTAATGCCAACCTAGAACTGAGCATTAAATAGAGGCAAAAGGATACACATGACAACCCTTTTAATGTATGTTCTGTAATCCATAGTCTGGAGAGGAAGGAAAAGAGAAAGATAGAGAAATGGAAAGAAATAAAGAACCTGCCATGGAGGAGGGCTGGGGGGGGGGGGGGGGGGAACCGGGGACGTTGGTGGTGGGAGATGGGCACTGGTGGCGGGATGGGTGCTGCTACACTGTATGACAAAAACCAAATATGAACTTTTTAATTGTATATCTTTGTAATTGTAAAAATAAAAAAAATAAAAAAAAAATAAAATAAAATACCTTAAGAGGCTAGAAATTTTAAGTGAGTAGAGAAGCTGGGAACTGAAACTAAGTGACCCCGCCACTCAGGATGTCACCAGAGACAAGCAAAAGCTGCTAAGTGTGCTCTCCCAAACCAGTCAGCAGAGTAGCAGGTCTTCCTAATAAAAGCTCAAAGTTGGGCCCAATGATACAGCTCAGTAGTAGAGCACAGTCTCCAAGGATAAGGCCTTGATTTTGATCCCTAGCACCACAAAAAATACAATAAATACATAGATGCCCACTGTTGAAGTGTTAGGAGAAAGAAAATTACTTCCAAAGAAACTAAAAAGCTCTTACAGGGACCAGGAAGATAGCCCGGGTTTCAGACTTTGCTTTTATGTGTTTTGGTTTGGGCTTTTCGGTTTTTTTTCTTTTGTTTTGTTTTTGTTTTGTTTTGTTTTGTTTTGTTTTGTTTTGTTTTGTTTTGTTTTGTTTTGTTTTGTTTTGTTTTTGTTTGTTTTGTTTTGGGGTCACATCAGCTGTGCTCAGGGCTTACTCCTTCGATAAGGAACCACTCCTGGGAGGGCTCAGGGAATATAATATGTGGTGCCAGGCACGGAACCTAGGTTGGACACATGCAAAGCAAACATTCTACTCACTATACTATCTATTGTTCCAGCCTTATGGGTTTTTGTTTGTTTATTTTTGCATGTTGGAAGTTCTCTGGGGTCATTTTAGGTGGTCCTCAAGGCATTACTAGGGATCAAACCCAAGCCTCCCACATCTCTCTAGTCCCCACAAGTGCATAACTGCATGCAGGAGCCCCAGATTTAATCCAGGTCTTAAGATCCTCAAGATCCAGCTCTAAGATCCTCAAGAACTGAGGCAGTAGTAGCACCTGAAGCACAAAAGGTATGGTCTGAAATGAAACAAAAATGTGTGTATTTCACATAGTTAACTTAATATTTTGACAACTTACGCATACCTTTTTGAGCTTTCATAATAAAATATTAGTATACTTAGAGTAAATGAAGAAACTTCAACTTGACTATGACATAAAAATCAGTGAGTCTGCAGGCAGACCTACATTACCTCTGTTTCCCCCTCTGTTGACTTAAGGGACAGATGAAGTGGGGTAAGCATGAAGCTCCTGCTGCGTTATAACAGGCCTTGAGTAAAGAAGTTCTTTGTCTCTGACCCAGGAGTTCCCTGTCTCCTCCCAATATCCATGAAATCCCAAAAGTCTAACATGCGATCTTGTAAAGTAAGAAAAATCTCAGGCCCATTACAGTTCTTGATATTAGGAACTATAACCATCATGTCATCAAAATTTTAATACGATATTTACATTATTTTTTCATTTGTCTTTAAATTGGTATACATTTTTATACTTAGAATACATCTCTATTTGGATGCTGTTTTCACTAAAAATATTCAAACTGTATTTAAACTTCATAAAATCTACAGTCAGAGGAAAGAGACTCAATCTTCTAACTCCTTGCACATGGCAAACCCAGTTCAATCCCGAGCACCCCATATGGTCCCCTGAGCACTGTTCCCCTATGGTCCCCTGAGCACTAGCCCTGAACACCACCAGGTGTGGCAAAAAAAATAAATTAAAAAAGTTGGAAATCTTCTATTTTTACTCACTGATAGGAGTCCACTCTTTTCAGTATTAATATTTCAATTACTTCTAATAGCACCTACAACATTTTTTATTATTTTCAAAGGACTTTCTTGTATAATGACTTAAGCCTCAAACGTGGCCTCTAAGAAAGGTGGTTAGAATAATTAAACCATTCTGCACGCAAGCACTGCCTGATACGGCCCTGGTGGCTCCCCAGCTCAACAGCCCTAGGCCTAACATTGAACCACCTGCAGCTGGGCATGTATTGCTGAGGGATACCCCAATGTTTTCTGAGCCCCTACCCCAAATCCACCAATAAAACCATTCTTCAGATGAGAATATGAAACATCAAATTTAACAACTGTTCCAGCACTATAGAACAACTAAAATGGCCACCTAGTCTTTTTTAGGTTGATTTTATTATTCATCTGGTATCTAGTCCTAAGACAAACTGATCAAAATTCTTTAAAGGAACAGTTATATAATAAAAGGAGCTTCACTTCTTCACAAAGAGAAGGAAGATTGTTGCCAAAAAGAACACACGCTTAGTTAAATGAAATCAAAACTATATAAGGAATTTAGATTTCCAGTTTAAAATGTTTACCCAACTGCTGTGAGAAAAATGCACAATCAGGAAAAGCACATTTAATATTTCTAAAGGCTGGATTAAAATTTCAGCTGTAAACTTCATTACTGTAATTAGATTTTTAATGCATATTTATTAAACATCCATTCAAATACTGTGTTCACAATTATTCATGAGTTATTTGTACATTTTGGTTGATTTTAACAAACTGTAAACAGTGGCCACTGACCAGAAATGTTTGTCAGGGACAGAAGCCAATGCTGAGGTCAGAGACAGCCTATTTATATTCTATATATTCTAATCATACCCAAAAAATAAACATTCTACTGCTTCTTTTTTGAAAACTGCGCTGGTCATCAAAGACTTAAAAAAGTCAGACTTCCCAATGCCATTAAAGACCTATGCTTCATTCAATGATGAATAACTGAAGAGCAGAACAGAAGAAAATCAAATCTTAATTAAACTCTTTCTTTAGAAAAACAACATAAGCCATCATCAAGGAATGCATCACAAGATGATTTACTTTATTTATAAAAGGCTGATTTAGGGGCTTTAAAAAGGTGCTTTTGATTTAAATAGAAAAATTATGAAAATTAAAACTAAATGCTTGCTGGTTATCATTCTTTTCCTTTAGGAGCTAGTTAATCTTAAATGTGCCAATGTGTATAACTTTACAAAAGAAGAAAAAAAGAGTACTTTAAATTTCATGATAACAAATCAGTAAAATACTGCCTAAAATTCTGAATAAAAGCTATTTTGAAGTAATTATAGGCATGGCCCAGCATACTGAGTAACTTTTTAATATTCACCCGATTCATGGACTACTTAATAATGAGATCTCGATGATCTACTTCCTTTAAAAAAGAAAAATGACATCTATTTATGTTCATTTAAATTTTAAGCTCACATGCATCTAAATGAGAATTGTAAAATGGAACCTTATAGTTGTTATATCTGATATATATCATGAAGTCATAAAGGTACTACTCTAAAAATTACATATTCAGGCTTTAAAAACTGTTGAAAACTGCCACCTGGACAAGTATATAAGTAAATATAAGACATGATCAATATAATTGGGAACTGTAGGTCAGAGAGATAGCAAGCAGACAGGGCCTTTGCTTTGACTGTGGCCCATCCAAGCTCAATTCTCAGTAGCAAGTTAGGAAAAATGAAGTTATGAAATTTGCCTGTAAATGGATGGACATGGAGAGGATCATGTTGAGCTGAAATTAGCCAGAAGGAGAGACAGATATAGAATGACTGCATTTATTTGCATGACATATATATATATACATACATACATACATATTATGATACCAATATCCAAGGTCAGGCGAAATGTGGATCAGGAGGTCTTGCCAAAGGTTTGGAACCTACCACAAATGTGTGGGAGCAGAGGTTAGGTAAGACAGAAAGGAACAGTGTGCCAATAATTGTCGAAAAGTCTATTACAACCCATAACATGTAAGAAAGGGAAGAGAAAAAGAGAAAAAGAGAGAAAGAGAAAAGATAAAAAAAAGATGGAGAACCTCGCCACGGAGGCAGGCTAGGGACATTGGTGGTGGGAAATGGGCACTGGTGGAGGGATGGGTGCTGGAACACTGTATGGCCGAAACCCAAACATGAACATTTTTGTAATTGTCAAATAAATAAATAAATAAATAAATAGATAAAATTCTCAGTAGCAACATGGTCCCCCGAGCCATATTATATATTAGAGAGGTACCAGACAATATAGTATATAGTAATAGTAATGGAAATAAAAGAAATATGATGTTTAACATAATGGTAATTCACTGGGTAATAAAAACCAAAATTTTTTTCATAGGCACTAAGAGATCTTGGAGTGAAAGGTTAAGTATGAGTCATTTAATAGACACCTAAAAATACAACACTGAGATAAAGGACACTAATAT
>JAJIBD010009278.1:0-47433 GCA_021461705.1 Cryptotis parvus
GTGTCGGGAACGCCGCCGGGTCCCCGACAGTGTCAGGACAGAGGTTGTCTTCTACCTCCGAGGACGCCGGGAGAAAGATGAAAACTCACGAGTCCGGTGCAGTTCCAAAAAATGGCTTTTAATAGTACAAAAGCTCTTCCACAGCAATCCAATATAATGAACAAACTCTAGCTCTGGTCCGAACTTAGACCATACAAAGAGCCTAAGTCTCCCACCAAAGAGAGAGGATCTCACCCGAGCTGAGTCCTACCCAGAAGGAGCAAAAGGCCAAAGCCAAAAAGCCAAAATCCACAGGAGCCAAAAAGCTGAAGGCTGAGGAACCAAAAAGGCAAAAGGTGAAGGGGCCTCAAGTCAGCGCCTTATATACACCCAAAGTAATCCAATCGGGAGGTTGTCATGCCAACAAAGAACCCTAAACAGAGTGTAGTGCCACACCCTATTGCAGGTATAAACAAAGGTTACACCAAGGACTAATCCCGAGATTATCTCTTATGTAAAACACTGGAGAGAGAGGGGCTGATATAAAGTAATACATCTTAACTTCATGAGCTTCATGTAATCTAGATGGTACCCACAAGGTCCTTCTTATTATTATCTGCACCAGGGTGATTCTGAGTATCTTGTTCTTGTGTACTGAAAGGGTCACACTTGCCTGCTTAGAGCAAACTAGTATGATCCTTCCTATAGTCTTCCTTTAGTCTCAGCGTAGCCAGGGTGGTAATCTCCTGGTAAATTCTAACTGTTCCACGTTGGGTGCAGTGGGTAGTGGGTATAAAGAGGAGCTGTGCCCAATCTAGAAAACATAGAAGTCTTAGTAGATGTATAAGTCAGAAGTTATTCAATCAAGGTGACTTCTGTAACTGCCACACCCTCTAGAAGTGTTTACATAGAAGAGAGATCTCATTAGAATGAACATTGGATTAAATAAGATTAAGCTGGAGTGAGCAAAACAACAAAACTCCCAGATTATCTAAACATGTCCTCCAACAAAGGAGGTGGAAAAAAAATCCAGGTGGATGAAATAATGGATGCCTGCCATGAGAAACTCGACATAGTATAAATAGTGCGTCCATGGCACAGGGGTCATTTCTGTTATCTCTCTGAGCTCTGTGTGTGTGTGTTGTTGCTGTTATCTGCAATAAAAGAAGTGCCTTAACTGAAGCTTTCCCTGTGCCCAGCATAGCTAGGGGTGCCCAAGAAAATGAAGGAGAGTGTGTCGCTTGCATAAACAAAGGGGCAATATAAGCACCAGATCATTATTTCATCCCTGTCTGTGCTTTTCAGCTACAAATTGCTTCTCTGATCCTGGTCCAGAAAAAAAGGGATTTCATAATGACCAGCAAAGAAACTCCAAGAAATCTGGCTTTTTTTCTCACCATGTATTTGCATCTTAGAATGGTCTCACTGAGACTTACCCATTCTCCTTTGCCTCGCTTGGCTTCTTCCACGAGTTTCCATGTTCCTATTTATAACTCTCAACTGAGCTACTGAGCTCAATTCTTGGACTTGACTTGCTCCTCTCTCCCTGCATTCCTCAGAGGGCAGAATGCTTTGGCTGTCCTGAAATGGAGTTCAGAGGAAGCCCTGCCATTCACAGCAATATGCTGTGGTTCCATCCTACTCCAGCTGTCTTTCTTTCATGTGCTCCATCCAACTCCAGCAGCAAGGATCACTTGACCACTTGCCCATTTAAAGTTCAAAGATGGTAAGAAGTGATTGGATGAGGGCCTTAAAGTCCCAGACTTACCAGTTCAAGGTCTTGTAAGTCCTAAGTCCTAAGTCATGATTAAGTGCAAACACCTTTTGTTAGCACCTAGAAATGAAGTTGGCCACCTTCTTAGACAGAGAGGGGTTTTTCTCCATCCAAGGCTTTTCATGGAGAACTGAGACATTGCAATGATTTGGCCCAGATTTTCCCTCAAAGGTTCATATTCAAAGCAGGAGGTGATGAAGGCAAGCCACAGAAGGCTAGAAATTCTGCAAATGACTCTGGAAAGGACTTATATTTATTTTGAAAGTTATCCAAGGGTCCAAGTACCAGTACTATAGAAAATTCTGTACTGTAGAAAAATCTTAGTTGTTTCTCTAGGGGTGGGAAGATAACTCAAGCATCTAGGGTTGGGACGATAACTCAAGCAACATCAAGCAGCTTTGTATGCACAGAGACCTGACCTTGATCCTTATATACAGCCCCTGAGAACCACTTGGCACAGAATCAATGAATATGGCTTTAGTAGATATGAGCACCACAGCCAAGCAGCACCAAATTGCACACCTGAGCACAGAACTGTCTAGCCCGATTGGCCAGGTATCATTTGGGGTGTTCCCAAGGTCGCCTATGACTTCTTTAGTATTCCCCCAAATAATAAACTTACTTATTATAGTCATAGAACTTTAAATCAAGAGGAGTCTTGATTATAATTTGGTCTTAGAGTCCTAGAGTTCACAGACAACAAACCAGAACTACAATTGTTCAATCAGGTAATTACCATGCAGTGCTAACTCTCCCCAGAAGGCTATTTTTCATACTGAATATCATTTTCAGTTGTAGAAGGAAAAAATAAAAATTAATGCATGAAACCCGAAAACTACAAATACTTTTGTCTCTTGATTTCCCAGTAATGACAGGAGTGGGGTCTTGTGGTGTTAATTGTTGTTTTCAGGGTCCCTACCCAGTAAAAAAAAAAAAGTCAAGCTGCTACACTCCATCCCTGTATGAAATGGGTGTTTTCATTCCACTTATCATGGAGGAACAAAACGCCATCACAGAGATGTTAAGTGACATTTCCAAGGTCACTCAGCTGGTACATGATGGGTTGGGATTCGAACTCAGGCTTATTTCCAAAGCCTCTTTAAGAATGTCATGAATTTGTGTTAAAATCTCTGGGACCTTTTCTTTTTTTCTTTTTTTTAAGTATTTTATTATACCACCGTGAGATATACAAATAAAAAGATATACAATTAAAAAGTTCATATTTGGGTTTTGGTCATACAGTGTTCCAGCACCCGTCCCTCCACCAGTGCCCATCTCCCACCACCAACGCTCCCCGGTTCCCTCCCCTTCCCTAGCCCACCTCCATGGCAGGTTAGGATCTTTTCTTAAATGTACAATTAAGAAGATATGTGTGTGGCGCTGGGAAATGTCTTCTTATTTCACTAGAACTTAATTTCCTGTCCTGTACAAGAGGCAAATTGAGATGAATTGGCAAAGGCACTGATGTAGTCCACCAATGGCAACTCTCGCGTCCTATACCCGACAAATATGATGATAACACCAGGCTCTATTTCCCCTGGAGATCAAAATGAACTTCTAAAGCTCAGCTTCACCCAACCACTACCAGGCAATTACACAATTATTGGCCAAAAATGACTTCTTTGTCACCCTTTGGCCCCATGAGCTCTCTGCCTCTCTCCAGCTCTCTTTGGTTCATGCAAACTCTGGTCCTGAATTTGGTTATTTCTCTGCACTGTTGGAAGAAAAATGGTAAGAGCTTATGTAAGATTCTGCGGAGCAGGATCTGGTCAGCTGCAGAACCCTACTGCCCCCTTGACTGATCACAGAGTCATGTCTCGGACCCCAGGGGCTCCACTCCACCTGAGAAAGGGGCAACACCTTGGCTCCACATATTCATTCTTTCTTCATGCCTGACATTTACTGCAACACCACTTTGTTCTCTTGTGAAATGAATTTCTATTGCTGACATGGCTTAATAGCAACAAGGCAGCCAAAGAAGTATGGAAAAACACCAGCACCCTCCTCTGCACTGATTGGCATAGAGGCCAGAGGGGTGGTGACTGACGGGGGAAGGGAGGGATCAGTCAGTCAGAGCAGCACTGCGGGGAGAGATCCAGAAGCGCCTGAGATGAGAAATGATGGACATGGAAAATGAAAAACAACATTGACATCTGACACTGGGCTGACAAGGGCCATTGAATTCCATGCACAGGGGTTGGCAGTCAGTGTGCAGGCCCAAGGGAACCAGGTTGTCTCTGTCCAGGCCTCAGCAGTGTCCCTGCACGTAGAAGGCATAGGACAACCCACCTTGCCCACAGCCAAGGGGAAATAAAGGGCTATTCCTGACAGTGTCTGTTTGAGTCCAGGGTCAAACTAACCTGGATGGTTAGTGAGCACAGGCAGGGCCCTGGCTCTGGCCTGGAAGTGATTCTGCCCCTAAGGAAGACAGACCTTCCAGACCATGGGAGGGCACCTGACCATGAGCCAGAAGAGTGGGCAGATTCAGCTCTGAGGCTATATGGACAAAGAACCCACTTTCCAAAGAGCCCTGGATGCCCCCGCCTGCCTTGCTCCAAAAGGCTCTATTTCAGGATGCTATCTTGTACCCCCTTACCAATTTAGTCTACTGTCCCATTGCAGAGACCATGCAGATTCATTAGGTGGGTCAGTGATCCCTTGTTCCTTGAAGCACCAGGAGAAAACCCTGAGGTAGTATTTGGGGATGTCCCGTAGTGTCCAAAGGGAACATGTCACCCAGGCATAAGGCAGAGGGAAGTGTTGGCTCAGGCTCTGAGTCCCCACTACCCCTTCACTAGGAATGCCAGTGGGTGCCTCTCAGCATCAGTCAAGGTCATTACATTCCAGAGTCCCACATTGTGTGTTTGCTCATTTTGGGGTTGGGACAGAACAATAAAGGCTGGTTGCTTGTTCTGTGTTAGACATGTTATTCATCTCATTGAATCTAACAGCATCTCAGAGATGTTCCTAAAATTATTCCTATCAAACAAAAAAGTATACTGAGGATTACCTGTTAATGAATGTGTAAAGTGATGCAACCAGGAGGTTGCTATGACAAACAACAGAGTCCTGCTCAAATATCCATGTCAGACTCCCTGAATCTGTGACTATGTTCAGTTCTGTGCCAAGTGGAAATAAATGTGCACCTGGAATTACAAAGTGTCTCATCTATTAATCAAGAGATTAACCTTCTCATCTATTCATCAAAAGTTTAACCTAGAGTCAATCTGAAGGGCCCCAATGTAGTCTCCAGGGTCCTTAAAAGGGAAAAGGAGGCAGAAGAGAAAAGGCAGAGGGAGATACTGTGACACAGAGGAGTGTCAGTGATGCAGCCATCATCAGGGAGGACGAGGACATGAGCCAAGGGAAGTGAGCAGCTCCCAGAAGCCAGACCAGGCAAGGAGGCAGATTGTCCCCTAGAGTCACCAGAAGGCTTGATACCCCTACAGAAACATGCTTTAGCCCCCCAAGTCATATTTCTTATCTATCAAATCATTTTTAAAAATCCATTATATTGTTTCCAGTCAGTGAGAATTTGTTATGACAGTATTATTATAATCATAATAGTGATAGCAATGATTACAAATAAATATCTTTCATTTAGACTTGTAAAGTTTGGACCACTAATCATTAAGCCAAATTGACCTGACTTTGAAACTTATTTCTACTATTTGCTAGATGTGTGATGTTGACCAAATAAACAGTGGAGTGAAAGAGGTTTTAGTGGATTTCTTTGGATTGGGGAAGTAATATGTACCGTATCTGAATGCACTCCACAAATTTATCTGCTGGTTGAAATATGGTGCTAAACTCGTAATGCTTTTAAAAAATCCAGGAGCACAGAGTATACGGACCTCTGATTTCAGCTCTTGTTGAGTCTTGGCCAATTGATCGTTTGTTAGAAAAGGAGTATTGTTAGAAGGAATGTCAGAAAGCTCCCTTGGGATTTACATCAGGTCCTGATAGAAGAATTATACCAGATTCTCACCAGAGACCTCCAGTTTTAGAAGAAAGTCATGTCTTTTAAGTAAATAATGGTGTATTGTTTGTTACAGGGCCAAAGGAGAAAAAACTCATACACTGGCTATGGGCAAACTACAACTTAACAGCTCATTATGAGCTAAATTCAGAATATTCCTTGGGATAATCTGACCCCCGAAATTTCCTTTGAAGTGTCAGGAAACTCAGGACCAGGCATCTTAACAAGACATAAGTGACCTGGGTCAGAGCTATAGTTCACCAAAAAGGGTAATTGCCTTGCGTGTGGCCAACCCTGGCACCCCATATGGTCCCTCAAGTAGTTCCTTGGTCCCCAGGAGTAAGTCCTGAGCAGTCAGTAGTAATCCCTGATCATCACAGAGTGTGGCCTAAGAACAGAAGCAAAAAGACATTTTTTTTCTCTCCAGTCTTTTCTACAGTATATTGGCAATGTCGTAGATTCCACTGGTAGCCTGGGAAGTGAAGAATTGGTAAATGTACTGAGTTATGGCTGATTTGGGGAGTGAAGAGTTGGATAAAGTTATGGCTGATTCGCCATAAAAGTACATTGAAGAAAATATAGGAAAAACCCTCCACGACATTGAAGCTAAAGGCATCTTCAAAGATGAAACATCACTAACAAAGCAACTAGAAGAAAAGATAAACATATGGGACTACATGAAACTAAAAAGCTTCTGCACCTCAAAAGAAACAGTGACTAAGATACAAAAGCAGTCCACAGAATGGGAAAGAATATTCACCCAAAACCCATCTGATAAGGGGTTAATATCCAGGATATATCAGGCACTGGTAGAACTTTACAAGAAGAAAACAAACAACCCCATCAAAAAATGGGGAGAAGAAATGAACAGAAACTTCAGCAAGGAGAAATTCGAATGGCAAAAAAACATATGAAAAAAAATGCTCATCATCACTAATCATCAGAGAGATGCAAATCAAAACAACAATGAGATACCACTTTACACCATAGAGACTGACACATATTCAAAAGAGCAAGAACAACAAGTGCTGGCGTGGATGTGGGGGAAAAGGGGACACTCATCCATTGTTGGTGGGAATGCCGGCTGGTACAGCCTTTCTGGAAAACAATATGGACTTTCCTCCAAAGACTAGAAATTGAACTCCCATTTGATCCAGCCATACCACTCCTGGGAATCTACTCTGGAAAACCAAAAATACGCAGCGGAAACACCATCCCTACTTTTATGTTCATAGCAGCATTATTCACAATAGCCAGAATCTGGAAGCAACCAGAGTGCCCTAAAATCGATGACTGGATAAAGAAGCTTTGGTACATCTACACAATGGAATACTATGCAGCTGTTAGGAAAAATGAAGTTATAAAATTTGCCTATAAATGGATGGACATGGAGAAGATTATGTTGAGCGAAATTAGCCAGAAGGAGAGAGACAGATACAGAATGACTGCATTTATTTGCATGGCATAAATATATATGTACACATTATGATACCAATATCCAAGGTCAAGTGAAACATATATCAGGAGGTCTTGTCAAAGGTGGAAATTATCACAAACGTGTGGGAGTCAGAGTTTATGTAAGACAGAAAATGGAACAGGGTGCTAATAATAGTCGAGGGTACTAATGCCAACCTAGAACTGAGCATTAAATAGAGGCAAAAGGATACACATGACAACCTTTTAATGTATGTTCTGTAATCCATAGTCTGGAAGGGAAGGAAAAGAGAAAGAGAGAGAAAGGGAAAGAAATAAAGAACCTGCCATGGAGCAGGGCTGGGGAAGGGGGAGGGAACCGGGGATGTTGGTGGTGGGAGATGGTCACTGGTGGAGGGACGGGTGCTGAAACACTGTATGACCAAAAACCCAAACATGAACTTTTTAATTGTAAAAAAAAATAAATAAATTGCCCTGAGAGTCAAAAAAAAAAAAAAAAGAAACTTCAGCAAGGAAGAAATTGAAATTCGAATGGCCAAAAAACATATGAAAAAATGCTCATCATCACTAATCATCAGAGAGATGCAAATCAAAACAACAATGAGATATCATTTTATACCCCACAGACTGGCACATATTCAAAAGAGCAAGAACAAGTGCTGGCGTGGATGTGGGGGAAAGGGGACACTCATCCATTGTTGGTGGGAATGCCGGCTGGTACAGCCTTTCTGGAAAACAATATGGACTTTCCTCCAAAGACTAGAAATTGAACTCCCATTTGACCCAGCCATACCACTCCTGGGAATCTACTCTGGGAAACCAAAAATACGCAGTGGAAACACCAGCCCTACTTTTATGTTCATAGCAGCATTATTCACAATAGCCAGAATCTGGAAGCAACCAGAGTGCCCGAAAATCGATGACTGGATAAAGAAGCTTTGGTACATCTACACAATGGAATACTATGCAGCTGTAAGGAAAAATGAAGTTATAAAATTTGCCTATAAATGGATGGACATGGAGAAGATTGTGTTGAGCGAAATTAGCCAGAAGGAGAGAGACAGATACAGAATGACTGCATTTATTTGCATAACATAAATATATATGTACATATTATGATACCGATATCCAAGGTCAAGTGAAACATATCAGGAGGTCTTGTCAAAGGTGGAAATTATCACAAACATGTGGGAGTCAGAGGCTAGGTAAGACAGAAAATGGAACAGTGTGCTAACAATTGTCGAGGGGTACTAATGCCAACCTAGAATTGAGCATTAAATACAGGCAAAAAGATACACATGACAACCCTTTAATGTATGTTCTGTAATCCATAGTCTGGAAGGGAAGGAAAAGAGAAAGAGAGAGAGAGAGGGGAAAGAAATAAAGAACCTGCCATGGAGGTGGGCTGGGGGAGGGGAGAGGGGGGGGCATTGGTGGTGGGAGATGGGCACTGGTGGAGGGATGGGTGCTGGAACACTGTATGACCAAAACCCAAATATGAACTTTTTAATTGTATATCTTTGCAATTGCAAAAATAAAAAAAAAATTTTTTAAAGTTATGGCTGATTCGGAGATTATTTGTCGCCTTGAAGATGGATGGTGGTGTTAAACTATACTCTTGTAGGTAAAAGCAAACAAGTTTGCCTTGATTTTGTCTCCTTTTGGTTTATGTTTTTAAAATTGTTTATGAATTAATTGTTCAGTATCAGGATCAGGTTTTGTTGTTTTGCTGCAGTAAGAAAATTTTGTCTGGCTCAAACACTGCAAAAGGAATCTCATCCGATTAAGCTTTTGATAATTCATTCTTCTTCTCAACCTCCAAGTTTCTTTCTGCACCCACTAAATAGGTACTACATTATTTAGTGATAGAACAAAACAACCACCTCTGTATATTTTGATTTTTTGGTTGATACAGTTAATTTTTAAATGTCTCTGCAATGTGTGGTTGCTTCTGACTTGCTAGTCTATGGGGAGGAGAAGCTCCAGGGCTTTTATTTTATCTTTCCCACAATAATAGCCTTTATTTCATGGTTGGAGTCAATATGGGATTCCAGTAATGGCTGAGTCAATGTATTCTAATTATACACGCAGGGACTGGAAAATAACCACAGAATAGGTTCAAGACCCTAATGAGTTCATTGTGATGAAGTACAAAATTAAAACGAAATTTACTGACACTGAGTAGTTACCTACTGAGATATACCAAATGACCCCAAAACATAATAACTGAAAGAAACAAATACTTGCCATCTGATGCTGTCTACAGTTTGGGAATACAGAAGCTACCTACCTGGTGGCCATCTCTCCTGGGTTGCAATGCTAAGGTGGATTGTACTGTAGTCATCTTAAAGGCCCATTGCCATTCTAGCCAATTATATCGCTCTAGGTGCAATGTAAGGCACCAGCTTCCTTCTCCATCTCAAGGCCTGTTGGGTTCTGACAAAAGAAGAAAGTGCTGGGCCCTAAGGCTAGCAGCACAGAACCTAACATAGGCCCTTTTATTTACAAATCATTCGAGATCATTCACCAATCATTCAAGATCTGATCATATCTGATCAAGATCTCATATTCTATTTGCTCCTGACTTGCTTTTACCCAATGGTCCATCAGTTGAACAACTGTCCTTTCCCAGGGCACTGACCACTAATCTCTCTCTCCCTCTCTCACCCAAGCTCTAGCTTTGAGCAGATATATAATATAGGCTCACTTAATAGAATAGATAACTATTTAAAATTTTCTTCAATAATGTTGATGAATTTTGATGAAATAAGCAATTTTAGATGAGAAAAATCAACACTTGTCCATTATGAGCTTCATTAGCTAACGCACATTTTTATTTTCACATTTTTATTTTCTCAACTTAAAAGATTAAAACTCATCTCAGGATGGCCCACATTTTTTTTTTTCAATTAAAAAGTTCATGTTTGGGTTTTGGTCATACAGTGTTTCAGCACCCGTCCCTCCACCAGTGCCCATCTCCATACAAATAAAAAGATATACAATTAAAAAGTTTATGTTTGGGTTTTGGTCATACAGTGTTTCAGCACCCGTCCCTCCACCAGTGCCCATCTCCCACCAACAACATCCCCGGTTCCCTGCCCCCTTCCTCAGCCCTGCTCCATGGCAGGTTCTTTATTTCTTTCCCTTTCTCTCTCTTTCTCTTTTCCTTCCCTTCCAAACTATGGATTACAGAACATACATTAAAAGGTTGTCATGTGAATCCTTTTGCCTCTATTTAATGCTCAGTTCTAGGTTGGCATTAGTACCCTCGACTATTATTAGCACCCTGTTCCATTTTCTGTCTTACCTAAACTCTGACTCCCACACGTTTGTGATAATTTCCACCTTTGACAAGACCTCCCGATATATGCTTCACTTAACCTTGAATATTGGTATCATAATATGTACATATATATTTATGCCATGCAAATAAATGCAGTCATTCTGTATCTGTCTCTCTCCTTCTGGCTAATTTTGCTCAACATAATCTTCTCCATGTCCATCCATTTATAGGAAAATTTTATAACTTCATTTTTCCTAACAGCTGCAGAGTATTCCATTGTGTAGATGTACCAAAGCTTCTTTATCCAGTCATCGATTTTCGGGCACTCTGGTTGCTTCCAGATTCTGGCTATTGTGAATAATGCTGCTATGAACATAAAAGTAGGGATGGTGTTTCCGCATGCGTATTCTTGGTTTCCCAGAGTAGATTCCCAGGAGTGGTATGGCTGGGTCAAATGGGAGTTCAATTTCTAGTCTTTGGAGGAAAGTCCATATTGTTTTCCAGAAAGGCTGTACCAGCCGGCATTCCCACCAACAATGGATGAGTGTCCCCTTTTCCCCACATCCACGCCAGCACTTGTTGTTCTTGCTCTTTTGAATATGTGCCAGTCTGTGTGGTGTAAAGTGGTATCTCATTGTTGTTTTGATTTGCATCTCTCTGATGATTAGTGATGATGAGCATTTTTTCATATGTTTTTTGGCCATTCGAATTTCTTCCTTGCTGAAGTTTCTGTTCATTTCTTCTCCCCATTTTTTAATGGGGTTGTTTGTTTTCTTCTTGTAAAGTTCTACCAGTGCCTGATATATCCTGGATATTAACCCCTTATCAGATGGGTATTGGGTGAATATTCTTTCCCATTCTGTGGACTGCTTTTGTATCTTAGTCACTGTTTCTTTTGAGGTGCAGAAGCTTTTTAGTTTCATGTAGTCCCATATGTTTATCTTTTCTTCTAGTTGCTTTGTTGAGTATCCTGACACCCAACCTCAAACACATGATCATTTAATCTTTGATAAAGGTGCAATGAGTCTAAAATGGAGTAAGGAAAGCCTCTTCAACAAGTGGTGTTGGGAAAACTGGGCAGCAACATGTAAAAAATGAATTTGGACCTGTGTCTAACACCATGCACAAAAATCAGATCAAAATGGATTAAAGATCTCAATATCAGACTTGAATCCACATTTTTGAAGTTGTTAATCTTGCAAAAGCTATCATCAGATCCTCCCTGGGCACAGTCACAACACAGAAAAGGGACCTGCGAGTGATGGCTCCATCCACCTGCCATCTTGCTGCTTGTTAATGTGTGACTCCCTTATGCTAATGGCTAGAGGAGGCCCTGAAGTTCATTGCTGAGCTCTGAAACCATGCTGATTCAAGTTCTGACTCCTTGATTCCATAGAAATCCTGAAAAACTGGGGAAAAGAGTCACAGCATAGTGAATTTTTATTTCAAACTCCCCTTTCTGCTCAGAGACCTGACACTTCGTCTTACAGACACCTCTGCTTGGCAAATGCTAAGCTAGAATTTCAATGTTCAACAAGATTTATTTGTCAGCCAAGAGTAATAACAGAGATAAGGTTCAGGGCTTTATCCTAAATTAAATATTTATATACTCTTCTGCTAGACAGAGATTCAGAAGATGTCTTTAGTTAGCTAAGAAAATGGCTGTCGACTCAGAGACACCAGCACCTCCACTCTCTTAAGCATATAACCATAGTTTCCTTTGTGTAAATTTTGGTGACTGGAGTATTTTTGTTTGAATCGTTCAGTAAATCCCAAGTTCAGAGCTGGAAAAAAGCCAACATTCTTCCAATGAAACACTGCAGTGTTACATACAACAGGACTGACCAGTAAGCTCCACTGCTGTCCACTAGCTGAACTTCCAAACATAACCTGAGGTCTTCCTCATCTCCCCATTTCCAAGACGTGGCTTGGTGCAAGTCACACTATCTCTCACCAAAACTGCTGTGATTGCCTAAATGCTGCTTCACTACTGCCCCCTGACATCCAGATGGTCTTTCAGAAGGGTAAGCTAAGACTGTTCATCATTCTTTGTGTAAATCCCCTACTGGATTCCCATGGCACTTAAAATCAGTGTTAACCTTGCTCTGGTCTACAAACTTCTAAAGGTTTGGCCCCTGCCTCTATCTAACCTCATCTCCTCCCATCTCCTTTCTACCTGTTCTGCTCCAGGCTCTAAACCTCTGGAAATCCTTGGAACATGGCAAACATGTTCCCACTCAAAGACCTTTGTACTTACTCTTCCCTTCACTGGAACATTTGTGGGGTTGGAAGGGTGAAGGGCCTCACCCTTCCATCGCACCAGGTGATGTTCAGGGGTTACCCCTGACCCTGAACTCAGGGTGGTGCTTAGGGGATCATATCGGATACTGGGGATCTCACCTGAGTTGAGCATGTGCAAGGTAAGCACATGTGCAAGGTAACCTACCTCTATCCTACCTCTCCTGCCCAGCCTGGAACATTCTTGTCTTGTTCTTACAGTGGCTCTCTTCTCACTTCAGGCCAATAGACCATTCTCTCTGTGACTCACCTTGAGCTTTCTAACCATCTCCATCCCACTCCACTGTATCATTCTGGCTTATTTCCATCAGAGTGCTTACCACCACTTGAAATTATAACTTGTTTGTTTTTTTTTAGAATAAAGTTTCTGTTAATGATTTCTTTTCTGTATGACATGGGGTCTTTGTCCATTTGGGTGTTGGTCCTTGGTCCAGATTCCAGCATAGGATTTTACATATCCTAAGTTCTCAATAAAAATTTGTTGACTGAATGGAGGACCTGTGTACCTTCTACAATAAGAATATTGTGTGTAATGCAAAACTTCACTCTTCCTGAGATGTGGAAAGTTTCATACAGGAGGCATTGTCGGATTCTGGAAGGTTCACTATCAGGAGTACAGGCGACAAAAAAGATGTGGAGTGAGCAACAGACATGTTATCAAATAACCCTGGGCACTGTGAGCCAGACCCATGCAAAGTGCTTGGAGAACACAAACTAGGAACTAAGGCAGAGTGGTGCATCAGGGAAGGCTCCAACACACTTGCGTAGAACCCTAAAGACTTGAAAAAGAACTCACAGAAAAATAAAGATAAAGCAGTTCAGACACAGTAGGTGACCTGGACTTGTCAAAGTAGGACAGTAAAAGGGGAACAGGAAGTGGCAAAGAACTGTGGAGTTGGATTGTAAGACTCCGACTTGCTTGCTAATGATTTTTGGACTTTTCCAGAGAAAAAACATAAATAAGAGAGTGCAATTTAAAAAAAAATTGTTTGGGGACCTGTTTCTCTGGAACCTGCTGAGGAAAGCAGTCCTGTTGATATATTCATGTTGGCCACACCAGGCCTATTTCCGATTTCTGACCTCCAGCTCTGTCAGAGAATGCATATCTGTAGCTTTTATCCACTAAATTAGGAACCATTTATTCTAGTAGTAACAGAAAACTCACATCAGGTGGCAGGCTGTATGCTTGCCCTAATGGTAATTGAAATCGTTATTAAAGATTTAGCTTTGGTTAGCTATTTGGTAATAGATTTTATACTTACACTTCAATGTCAATAACAATCCTGAGAGGTTAGTGTTATTAAACTCAGGAAACCAAGAATTAAAAAGGTTAATTAACTTTCGGTCAGGCCAGGCTCAGAATCTAGGACAGACTAGCTGCTTTCATGAGTGGTCGCAACATTTTCCACCTTGTCTTTCTAAAATGTGGTGACTTATATTAGAGGCATATTCACATTCTCATAGAAACCAAGTACTCATGTGCATCTGCACATTGTATGTACAACATAGTTAATAAAATATGGTGTATGTGCAATATACATGTACACCATAGTAAATAAAATTCATCACATATAGTGACATTTCTCAAAAAATTTGAGACTCCTGCAGATTTTTTTATGAGCGATATTTATCAATGCCTATCATATTCAAAATTAAAACTGAAAAATCAAAAGTTCCAATTATATAAGGTAATAATATTAAACCCATGTCATGTTATTGCAAATAGTGTTTTGTGTTGAATAAATCCAGCAGTACTCAAGACTTACTCCTAGCTCTGTGCTCAAGAGTCACTCCCTGGCAGTTCCCTAACATAATCCAGTGTTAGGGAATGAACCAGGTTTGACTGTACAAGGCGAGCACCATAACTCCTGTCTCTAGGACCAAATAATGATTTTATGAGGAAAATATTTGCTATCATCAAATAACTCTGTGAGAAGAGTGTCTGTGTTTTGTATTTTGGCAAATTTCTTCAATGTGTGGATAAATAGAAGACCCCTGGATTTTTATCTTCTGCACACAATCTGATGTGATATACTATACTATTTTGTTGGAGTTTGCAACTGTCCTTCTGTCCTTGGAGATAATTGTGAATTGTTGTTTCTGATGCTATGCTAATTTGGCAAGACATAATTAAAAATTTCTGACAATAGGGGGCCAGAGAGATAATACAGCAGGTAGGGACTTGTCTTGTATGTGGCCAACCCAGGTTTGATCCTTGGCAGTCCATATGGCCATTCAAACCCCACCAGTAGTGAATGATCCCTGCACACAGAGCCAGGAGTATGTCCTGAGCACCATCTCATGTTGCCCAAAAAGCTACAAACAAACAAAGACAATGACGATATTCAATCTAATGAAATCTCAACAAAAAATTTTGAAACATTAAAGTGAGAGATAGGTCTTTAATAGAGACCTACCTCAGGTCTGGAGAGATAGTAACAGCAGGTAAGGCACTTTGTGTTGCAAGCAGCCAACCCAAGTTTTATCCCTGACATCCCATATGGTCCTCTGAACCCACCAGGAATGATCTTAGCCAGGAGTAAACCCTGAACATTGCCATATGTGTCCCCCAGAAAAAAAATAACAAGTAAATAAAATAAATGTTTACCCTTCTAAGAATGTGTCCCAACATTCACTGATCATTTGAGAAATATTGGTACCCTGATTTATACTGATGTTCCCAATATTAACACAGTTAATACAATAATATGGCAACACATTTGTTATGATCATCATGAGTCCTGTATAAGAAAAAGTAATTAGTGAAGCCCATCCAAGCTAACAATGGTGGAAATAAGTTTTAAAACTTGAATTTTCCTTAAAAATGCACTTTTTACACTGATAAGCTAGAAATAATATACCAGATTATAATGTAGAAGGCAACCAATCTTGGCGCCTGAGTGACAGTCCAGCTGGTAGGGTGTTTGCCTTGCATGTGGTCTACCTGGGGTGGATCCCTGGCATCCCATATGTTCCTCCTAGCAGGAGTAATTCCTGAGTGCAGAGCCAGGAATAACCCCCAACATTTCTGGGTGTGGCCCAAAAATTTAAAAAAATATAGAAGGCATTCAATCTTAACAAAATATAAACACAGAAGGCTTAACCTGTAACACACCAGTAATCTCATACAAAGAGGGCCGGAGCGATAGCCCAGCGGGTAGGGCATTTGCCTTGCACGTGGCTGGCCTGTGCCGGCCGGGTTGTATCCCCCAGCATCCCATATGGTCCCCGAGCACCGCCAGGAGTAATTCCTGAGTGCAGAGCCAGGAGTAACCCCTGAGCATTGCCAGGTGTGACCCAAAAAAGCAAAAAAAAAAAAAAAAAAGACTTAATGGGCTTTAATGGCTCCATAGTGAGGTACAACGGCTTCCACTAACTTTCTTCTAAGAGACAATTTTTGATCATTTTGTTAGCAAAGTATTGATAACAAGCAATATGAAATAAATTATGGAGGGCCTGCTTGACGACAGTCTTAGGGGTCATTGGGAAAATTGGAGGCAATGGTGGATGGCAGGTGTAATGGCGGTGGGATTGGTGTCGGAATGTTGAATGCCTATATCAAATCATCACGAACAACTTTGTAAACTACAGTACTTATATAAAATGTCAGGGTAAATTTTAAAAAATTACATTTTAACACAGCAACACTGTTAGTGTTTCCTTAAAGGGGCAGATCCCCATCACTCATGTTGGAGAAATGGTTGCCAAATACTCAGTTCTAGGAGCCATAGTTTGATAGTGATATTATTATTTTTTTCTTATTTATATTTTGGTCTTGGGAACACACCTGAGAGTGCTCAGGGATTACTTCTGGGTCTGCACTCAGGGATCACTCCTTGAAGGCTCAGGGGTGAGCCAGGAATTGAACCCAGCTCATCTGGATGCAAGGCAAATGCCCTACCCACTATACTATCTCTCTGACTCCCTATAATTGTTCATATTTTTAAGGTAAAATTTGCTATTTCTTTTTTTTTTTTTTTTTTTTTGCTTTGTCACACCCGGCTATGTTAAGGGGTTTCTCCTGGCTCTGCACTCAGGAATTACTCCTGGAGGTGCTCAGGGGACCATATGGGATGCCGGGGATCGAACCCGGCCGGCATGGGCCTGCCGCAGGCAAGGCAAATGCCCTACCTGCTGGGCTATCTCTCCAGCCCCAAAATTTGCTATTTCTTTGGGGGAAAAAGGGCTAGTTAGTTCGGCTCCTAATACCAACAATCACACATTGCTGTATAGGACCACCCACTTTCACTTCCTCAGCAGGATTTTAACCACATGGATAGAAACTTTATTTCAATTAAATTATAAGATCAAATAACTTACAAAATACAATGAAAAGAGCAGTGAGACCATAGAGAAAACTTAACCACTCTCCCACCTGGGAGAATGCCCCAATCCCCTGGATTCCACTCAGAACCAGATCCCCAGCAGTGCTGTTTGGTATCTCCCTCTCCAGTGGGCGGGAGCCTTCTTTCAGCAGGGCGGCACCTGGTGCAGCATCAGGTTCACTGATGACATTGGAGGACACTGGAGTGAACTGTGCGGGTGGAACGACAGCAGCAGGCACAGCGGGTCTGTCTTTCCCACTTCCCCCATCTCCTTTGAGGGGAGAAGTGTTGGAGGAGGAGCCAGTTCTAGTTCTGGAGAAGAAGCTGGATGTGAAAGAAGAGCAAAGATCACCCATATGCCTTCTTCCAAATGGTTTCCCAGGGTCAGATTCCTTCCCCAAAGCCACAGAGAGATCACAGTGCCTGACTTCAGATATTTCTCTCCTACCACAAGTGCTCAAGGTGGGGTGTGAGGCTGAAACTTGATCCTTTGGAAAAACCCATGACTGGGACTTTTCTGGGTGTTGGACCTACCCCCACACGCTTCGTGCCACCCACCTTTCCCCTGTCCATAGTTCCCACACATGCATCAGGTCTCTCACCCTCATCGTCCAGATCATCTGAATCTTGTGCCCGATGCACAATCACAGCGTTGTACAGTGGATAGACTGTGATCTCCTGCGATGGCTCTCCCTGGCCAAGTTGGTCTCTGCGTTCGTGGCATCTCTCCTTCACCCAAACCACACCACACCACGGCCAACTCTCCTCGGTGCTGGACAACGCTTCTTTCCCATGATTCGAAAGGTATTGGGTGTCCTCAACGATCAGCTCATCCTCTAACTGTGGGCAGCGCTGATGAGACAAGACCAGTAGAAGCTCAAGCATCATGCCCTGCATAGTGTCATCCCTGGTGTCACATCTCGGGGACTTTCCCGCACATCCCTGAACAACTCCCCAGGTGTCCTCCAGGGATGGGTATGATATCGTGTAAGTTAAGATCATCTCTGCTGAGGGCACTAACTGCTACCCCCCAGACCAAGCTGTAAGCCTGGCTCTAGCGTGTGACTTTCACCTGTCCTTTTGCTCTAGGGAGGACCCTGTCCCCATTAGCTCATTCACTCACAGAGGTGCCCACACATGTGCATGCAGTCACACACAAACACATGTTTGGCAAAGGGCTGCGGTTTTGGTCTGGACTGGCCTGCCCTAAGCGAGCTGCCCAATCTTACCCTTGATGACCTCTGGGGCAGATGCTGGACAGGTCTGAGGTGAGTCCTCACCCATTTCCTGAATCCTTTCCCTAGCCTTCCCTTTAGGCTTTTTGGGCCACAGCATGGCTTTTGAGGCCAGCAGCACAACATTGCTGTGTCTCTACCAGCTCATGAACTACGCCAACAGCCGTTATAGAATGGGTGCCTTTTGAACAGGGTTCCAAATTCTATTCCCCATCTTCGAGTGATGTCACTTCCTTTTCCTCCTGCCTAGGAAAGGGAAAAGGAATATTCTGCTCAGATTGACTCTTCATGGTTTTCTGTCTGGCCTGGGACTGATCACCCTCTTCCAACCTGGACATGCTTTCTTTCACACAATTGCCTTGTGTCACAGTGCAGCATTTGAAATCTAAAACGTCCTTATTTCTTCTCACTGTGTTGCATCTTTTACAAAATTGTTTTTCTTAAAGCGTATATCAATTTTGAAGTCATTATATTTTAACCTGTTTCTTTTTTTATATTACTTTATATAATATAAAAATGGAGTTCCTCAGAGCTCCATCCAAGAGAAAACCTGATCTTTCCCCTATAAGTTTCATCAGCAAATGCTCGAGATGAGAGCCTTCTACTGAGAATATACCACCTACACGGCAGAGCCTGGCAAGCTACCTGTGTTTTATTTATTTGTTATGCCAAAAACTAGTAACAATTATGGACCTCAATTCCATGACCTGAAGAATGGTTTGAGGCTCTTCCTGTGCCTGGAGCAAGCAGATGCTCTTGGGTTACACTTTCTTGTGACAGGATGTATGGAGATGCTACTGGTGCCCACTTGAGCAAATCGATGAACAATGGGAAGACAGATCTTGTCGGGAACGCCCCCGGGGGTCCCCGACAGTGTCAGGACAGAGGTTATCTTCTACCTCCGAGGACGCCGGGAGAACAGATGAAAACTCACGAGTCCGGTGCAGTTCCAAAAATGGCTTTTAATAGTACAAAAGCTCTTCCACAGCACTAGAAGATGGAGCAAAAGGCCAAAGAGCAAAAGACCAAAGCCAAAAGCCAAAAGCCGCAGGAGCCAAAAAGCTGAAGGCTGAGGAACCAAAAGGCAAAAGGTGAAGGGTGAAGGGGCCTCAAGTCAGCCCCTTATATACACCAAAGTAATCCAATCGGGAGGTTGTCATGCCAACAAAGAACCCTAAACAGAGTGTAGTGCCACACCCTATTGTAGGTATAAACAAAGGTTACACCAAGGACTAATCCCGAGATTATCTCTTATGTAAAACACTGGAGAGAGAGGGGGCTGATATAAAGTAATACATCTTAACTTCATGAGCTTCATGTAATCTAGATGGTACCCACAAGGTCCTTCTTATTATTACCTGCACCAGGGTGATTCTGAGTATCTTGTTCTCATGTACTGAAAGGGTCACACTTGCCTGCTTAGAGCAAACTAGTATGATCCTTCCTATAGTCTTCCTTTAGTCTCAGCGTAGCCAGGGTGGTAGTCTCCTGGTAAATTCTAACTGTCCCACGTTGGGTGCAGTGGGTATAAAGAGGAGCTGTGCCCAATCTAGAAAACATAGAAGTCTTAGTAGATGTATAAGTCAGAAGTTATTCAATCAAGGTGACTTCTGTAAGTGCCACACCCTCTAGCAGTGTTTACATAGAAGAGAGATCTCATTAGAATGAACATTGGCTTAAATAAGATTAAGCTGGGAGTGAGCAAAACAACAAAACTCCCAGATTAGCTAAACATGTCCTCCAACAAGATCTCACTGTACAGAACACATAAAAAGGTGTATGAAAACGCAAGTCTCACTAAATCATTGCTTCTTAGAAGCTGCTTCTTCAAGGGCTTTCTTACGGGAAACTGATATTATTTTTACAGGCCATAAGTGTCAATAAAGAATACACCAGGAACCATCTTCCTGACCCTGCATTTTCAGCCTAACCTATGAGAATTATCTGGAAGCCAGTCCCGGACTGTGCCAGCCACATCCACTACTGTACCTTACTGTGGATTTGGTGCTTCAGTACTTGAAACATTCATCAGGTCAAGAAGATACCCAAAGGGCTGATTTGCTTTGCAGGACCATGAGTGACCGCCAAGCTTTAAGCTGAAGTGGCCAATGAGCACAACCCAAAACCAAAAATGTGTGTTTTGTGTGTGTGCATGTGTGCGTGAGAGAGAGAGAGAGAGAGAGAGAGAGAGAGAGACTCAATGGTGCTTAGGAACTGAGTTGTTGATGCACTCAGGGATTTCCTCCCTCCTAGAAAAAAAAAGGGAATTTATCAGAAAAGGAATACCTATTAGTCAAAGGCCATAGAACTCAAGAAATGGTTTACAGAACTGGGTTAGCCACAGTTGAGTGTGGGTGGTGGGGGGGCATTGAGTGGGGGGACACTGGCAGAGGGTGTAGTGTCAGAACACTGTATGTATGCATTGTAAGTGACAGGATCTACATTTTTATAAAAGTTGATAACATACCAAAGACTTTGGGGTCACATCCCTGCCCTGAGGTGCACCTGAATATCACAGTTCCCAGCATCGTCCCGCCTCCTGAGTGCAAATGTCAGCACTGTAAAATACATAAAGATGGAGGGAGCAGAGAGCATGGTGTGCTACTGGGAAAGCACTGTTGACTCTCTCTGCCCCTTGAGGAGCCCCCCAACTCACACAGATGGGAGCCACAGTATTTCACTCCTCCACTGAGCTTTTAAAGCAACCGGATCTAAGTAGGGAAGAATGGGGCTGTTCAAACACGAATCTGCCAGAAAGCACCCAGCAGAGGTGACCTCTGTCGGAGTTGCTGTGACAAGGCCCTTCCAAGTCTCTCTGGACAAAGTGTACAGAAAACATCTGCCTTCTGCATAACTGTCTCTCTCTCTCTCTCTCTCTCTCTCTCTCTCTCTCTCTCTCTCTCTCTCTCTCTCTCTGTGTATGTGTCTCTCTTTCTCTATCTCTATCTCTCTCTGTCTCTGTATCTCTGTGTCTGTCTGTTTCTGTCTCTGTTTCTCTCTCTCTCTCTCTCTCTCTCTCTCTCTCTCTCTCTCTCTCTCTCTCTCCCCTCATTAATTCCTCTTCATATCTAACATCAAACACCTAATTAGTGACTTTTGGTCTGGGTCAGCCACTCAATAACTATTTATAATCCTGCAGGAAGTCATTACTCTTTCCATTTCATGATGACTGATTTAAAAAACTAATTATAGCTGTTCATAGAAACAGAATTTTAAAGTGTGTTGAGGTCAGAGTGACCGGGTAAATAATTATTTCCTCTTGTATCTTGCTCTCTAAGTATGCAGAGGTCTTTATCACTGTCTTCTCAGGCCTGCCCGGTGGCTTTTAAAAAATTAGCTGCAATTCGGAAGACCGAGAAATCAGAAAGGGAGTGAGGTTTATATCATGGCCCAAGGTTTTTAGGGTATTAATAAATGTGAACGCCCCTCTGCAGACCGGCAGCACAGCTGCAGAGTGAAATAGTATTTAAAAGGCCTCTGTCAGGAGACTGGAATAAATGACAGGGAAGGCACTCTTTAGGGTTTGGCATGAGGTTGAAAGTGATAAGATTTCAACACAGTAAAAATAGGTAAGTGCAATCCAGCTCAGCCTTCCTCTCCTGGAGCCCTCAAGGGACATTCTCCGTGACCTTTGGGTTGTGTCAAATAGGTAGGGAAAAAAAAGGTTTAAAAGCTTCTTCAAATCTCACAATGATTCAATTAATTTTTTTTGTAAAATAAGCTAGACTGCAGAGAATATGAAATTATCGACAGAAATAAGGTCTCTATCTGAAGAAACTCCCAGCCATGTATTTCCACACACATCCTACCCCCACAAAAATATATAGGAAAATATAGGAAATATAGGATATAGAAAAATATAGGGGGGGAAATCCTCCACAACATTGAAGCTAAAGGCATCTTCATAGGTGAAACACCACTAACAAAGCAACTAGAAGAAAAGATAAACATATGGGACTACATGAAACTAAAAAGCTTCTGCACCTAAAAAAACAGTGACCAAGATACAAAGACAGTCCACAGAATGGGAAAGAATATTCACCCAATACCCATCTGATAAGGGATTACTATCCAGGATATATCAGGCACTGGTAGAACTTTACAAGAAGAAAACAGCCAACCCCATCAAAAAATGGGGAGAAAAATGAACAGAAACTTCAACAAGGAAGAAATTTGAATGGTCAAAAGACATATGAAAAATGCTCATCATCACTAATCATCAGAGAGATGGAAATCAAAACAGCAATAAAATATCATCTCACACCACAGAGACTGGCACATATCCAAAAGAGCAAGAACAACAAGTGCTGGCATGGATGTGAAGAAAAGGGGACTCTAATCCATTGTTGGTGGGAATGTCGACCAGTACAGTCTTTTTGGAAAACAATACGGATATTCCTCCAAAGACTAGAAATTGAGCTCCCATTTGACCCAGCCATACCACTCCTGGGAATATACCCTGGGAAGCCAAAAACACACAGCGGAAACATTATCTTATCTGCACTTTTATTTTCATAGCAGCACTATTCACAATAGCCAGAAGCTGGAAACAACCAGTGTGCCTGAGAACTGATGACTGGATAAAGAAACTTTGGCACATCTACACAATGGAGTACTATGCAGCTGTTAGAAAAAATGAAGTTATGAAATTTGCCTATAAATGGATGGACATGAGAGGATCATGTTGAGTGAAATTAGTCAGAAGGAAAAAGACATATAGAATGACTGCATTTATTTGCATGACATAAATATATATTATATATATAAAATATATATATATATATACTTATGATGATACCAATATCCAAGGTCAGGAGAAAACATGGATCAGGAGGTCTTGTCAAAGGTGAAAATTACCACAAACGTGTGGGAGTCAGAGGCTAGATAAGACAGAGAATGGAACGGTGTGCTAATAATTATCGAAAGTGCTAATACCAACCTAGAACTGAGCATTAAATACAGGCAAAAAGATACATATGATAACCTCTCAATTTATGTATTGTAATCCACAATGTGTAAGGTAAGGAAGAGAGAAAGAGAGAGCGAGAGCGAGAGCGAGGCCAGGAGAGAGAGAGAGAGAGAGAGAGAGAGAGAGAGAGAGAGAAGAAATAAAGAACCTGCCATAGAGACAGGCTAGGGAGGGGGGGAGGGAATCAGGGACACTGGTGGTGGGAAATGGGAACTGGTGGAGGGATGGGTGCTGGAACACTGTATGACCAAAACTCCGAACATGAACATCTTTGTAATTGTATATCTCATGGTGGTATAATAAAATATTAAAATAAAGAAATAAAATTCTAAACATCAAAAAGATACTGATGCTTGCAGAAACAACATAAGGTGTAGTGATTATATGACCATCTGTACAGGGATTAAAGAATAATTTGGGAGCTGGAGAGTGTTTTAAGGGCTGCAGCACACAGCTTTGCAAGTTGGAGCCCCCGCTTGATCCCTGGTACCTCATGACCTCTTGAGCATCACCAGGAGCAGTCCCCAAATTGTGCCAGAAGTAACTTCTGAACCCCTGCCGGGTGTGTACCACAACTCAAACAATCCAAAAAACATAAATCCCTCACTTCTCTCTCTTTTTTTTTCTTTTGGGTCACACCCTACAATGCTTAGGGGCTACTCCTGGCTATGCACTCAGGAATTGCTCCTGGCGGTGCTCAGGGGACCACCTGGGATGCCGGGATCGAACCCTGGACGGCTGCGTGCAAGGCAAATGCCCTACCCGCTGTGCTATAGCTCTGGCCTAAGATCCTGCACTTCTTAACTGTGTGCCACTAGACATACGATTATTTAATCTTTCGGAGCTTTAGCTTCTCTTCCGTTAAGTGGAAATAATTTTAGACACTTAATAAAAATAACTTGTGGGAGCCAGAGACATAGCCCAAAGGCCTGAGCACACGCGTTGCATGCAGGAGACATGGGTTCAATCCGCAGCACCACCAGGAGTGACCCCGAGCACAGAACCAGGAGCAGCCCCGAGCACCACCAATAGTGGTCCTGAAACCAAAACAAACAAACAAAAAATAGCTTTCCCCTTTGAGCGAGGCCTCTGCGCAGCCCTGCGATTCACCTCCAAATTACCTTGAATATTCTACCCACCCCTCTGAGAGAGCCCCACAAGTTACTGAGTGTATAGCGCCCGCATGGCAGAGCCTGGCAAGCTGTCCCATGGGTATTCGATATGCCAAAACCAGTAACAAAAATGTTTATTTTCCTGACCCCAAAAGAGCCCTTAATAGCGCTGCAGTAAGGAAAAAAAAAGACAATAAACTAAATAACGGTCTCACACGGAGCCTTCCTTGGCACTGCGATCACCAGACCACAGGAGTAAAGAAGCGAGAGAGCTGGTTCGCATGTGTGCAGGAGGTGGGCAGGTCACACGCGGGATCCACCGTTCTGCAGGACGTGTGGGCTCAAACTATTGCGCAACACAAAGGCCCCTGAAGGAGCAGCGCCCGGCAGGAAGCGGCTCCGCCTGAAGAAGCAGCTTCTCCCTGATCTCCTCATCAGGGGAGACCCCAGCGCTGGGCCTGTCTGCGGGGTCCCGTTGAGGCTACTAGCTGCCTGCCGATGGAGTCATGAGGGAGGGTGGCAGTGAGGACACCTGCACAGCCAAGCAGGAAGGCAGGACAGGCAGCGCCTTTGACCCTCCAACAGGTGCTTGGAGGCTACTGCTCGCTGCACGTCCCTCCTCCCCTGCTCAGGGGTGAACCCGACTCTAAACGGGAGCAGGCCTTCCCGGGCCTTGACGCCACACACGGACACAAACCCAGCATCTGCTCTGCACAACAGTCCCTCACATATACCACTGGCACAGCCACCTCACACTCATATACACAAATGGACACACATACACCACAAACAACTGCACACAAACACGCATACTACACACACAAACACATGCATACTCAAACAACACACAGAGGCACTTCATGCACACACACTTCACAATATTATACACAAACCACACATACATACATGAACCGTACAGAGACAGTGTGCTCTTACACTATTCACAACCACCACACACATCCACAAAACAAACAGATGCACTTTGCATACACTACACAAAGCATATGCAGGCCCTAGTCACACATTCACAAATCACACATTTCCCACAGATAATATACACAAACCACACATCAGACATGCACACACATGCCTCTAACTCTATACACAAAACACATACTATACATACACCACTTGCAGAAACACTCACACATTTCACATACTATACACAAACCACACACTAACTTCTCACATTCACTTCACACTCACTATACACAATGTATAAGAGAAGGAAGAGAGGGAAAGAGAGAAAGGGAGAAAAAAGATAAAGAACCTACCATAGAGGCAGGCTAGGGGGGGGGAGGGAATCGGGGACATTGGTGGTGGGAAATGGGCACTGGTGGAGGGATGGGTGCTGGAACACTATTAAGACCGAAACCCAAACATGAACTTCTTTGTAATTGTATATCTAATGGTGGTATAATGAAAAAAAATTGAAAAGAAAGTCCAGTGATTGCAGCTTAGAGCTCTAGTCTCCAAAGCTGCTGAGTCTGCATTTCGGATACATGGTCACACCACTCCCCACACCACCAGTGTAACTGAAGCCTGTTCACTCCCCTACTTCACAGTCTCGTCTTCCCCTCTGTGGGAGGGGGCCTAGATCACGCTTTTACCCCAATGTTCAGAGAAGAGAAATAGAGAGAAGAAAAGAATTTCGCTTATTAATTTCTAAGAGACCAAACTAAATTTGGCACAAATGATCTGAGAGAAATAGGAATTTTTTCTGCAAAATAACCTCTATGTAGAACCTTTTAAGTGCCAGGTACCTTAATATTTTTATGAGCGAATTTGGCCTCTGATTCTTACAGAAGTAAGTTAGATCTTACTGCCCAGTCTGCAGACAGGAAAGCTGGGGCTATGCACACTCTGGAGTTGGCCTTGTCCCTAGGCTTGACTCCCAGCGGTACTATTTACTAAGTGTGTGATCATGGCGGGTCATCTCTGTACCTTTGCTGTGTCTTTCCCAAATCAGAATCTAATGTGCCAGCTTCTAATAATTAAGAGTAAAATGTTTGGCTTATGTAAGACATTTGGCAGCTGACTGGGCATTCAGAGAACCTTTAATGAATGTGAACTGTCAACATTCCGTTACTTATTCAGACCACACAGCGAGGAGCAAGCAGTCTAGGCTAGCCTTGCATTCTGTCCAAAGGGATATTGCTTGTGATTGTAAACTTTGTTCTTGTGAAATATTAGTACATTTAAGTATACACATTGTACATAGCTAGCGTGAACTCAAAAGACCTCCCTACTTGCCATGATCTCCGGAAGGCAACAAAGTCATCAGTGATCAAGTGTCAACTACATGCCACCTGCCTGCCTCCTCCCTCCCTTCTCTGTTTCTTCCTCTTCTCTCCCTCCCTCCCTCTCTCCCTCCTTCCCTTCATCTCTCCCTCCTCCCTCCTCCTTTCCTCTCTTTACTCTTTCCCCATCTCCCTCCCTCCTTCCCTCATTCTTTTCCTTCCTCTCTCCCTCCCCCTGCTTCCTTTCTTCTTCTTCTTCCCTTCCTTCTCCCTCCCTCCCTCTCTCTTCCTTTCTTTTTCATTCTCTTTCTTCCTCTTTTTCCTTCCTTCCTTCTTTTTGCCCCATCCTCATCCTATTATGTTGAATTTAGGCTATCAAAGGATCTTCAAAGTATAGTGCATTTTTAGTCTATATTTAAGAATATCAACACTGCTTCCAGAGAGATAATAAACCTGGTAAGGCACTGCTTGTGTTTATTGCACACAGCCTGCTTGGGTTTTGATCCCCAACACTGTATACTGTCCCCCAGTACCAGCAGGCCTGAAACCTGAGCACAAAACCTGGAGCAATAACTGCACACTACCAGGTAACCCCCAGACACACACACACACACACACACAGATATCAAAGCTAGAAAAGACTCCTGGATAAAACGGATTTATAAACTATCAGGGGCCCTGGCCAGTAGTACCCCCCCACCTCCCGCACAAATAAGGAAGACCTAGATCTTGCCGGACTTCATCCCCCCCGGAAAAAGGAGAGGGACGGACTTGGGAGAAACTCTGCCTTGCCACTGCTGCTGAGAAAGGAAAGACAGAATGACACTGATGTAGCAGGGAGTTGTGGATAGCAGTACTCTCTTTACTGAATACAGTTTAAGCCGTTTATACAATATTTGGCTGGAGGGGGTACAAGCACAAACCACAGGGCATTTGCAAGCTCCTGGGCCATTGTAACAGATAACAATCTTGGAAACAAATAATCACAGATTTAGCATTTGCAAGATAATGATCATTGGTTTACATATTCCTGTGATCAGAGGTCAGAAGACCAGGCACATTCTGCCTCACCTTAGCTCGGATAAACACAGAAGTTCTGGGTGTAACCATATGGACAGGGCCCATTTCTGGCTCTTGCCCTTAGGGCCTTGTGGACCCTAAGTGTTGGACCCTAAGGCTAGCAGCTCAGAACACAACAATAAACCTCTTTCAACTCTGTGTAATGTAGATTGTCAACAAGGTAGATAGATATTAACAAGCAAATGGATAAAGAAATGAAGGGGGAAAGGAAGGAAATTCATAGTGCCACATGGATGAAACTTGAACGCACAGGTCAATAAACCCATCACAAGGAACAGATATTCTGTGACGGGGCTAGAGACATAGTACAGTGGGTATGGCATTTGTCTTGCATGCGCCTACCTGGGTTTGATACCCGGCATCCCATATGGTCCCCAGAGCACTGCCAAGAGTAATTCCCAAGTGCAGACCAGGAGTAAAGTATAACCCAAAAAGCCAAAAAAATTTTGTGACCCCACTTATTTGAGGTACTTATTTTGTCAATTCAAAGAAATAAAAATGATATTACTAATAAGGCAGTGATTTCCAGGGCTAGAGGAAATTATAGGAACTTAGTGTTACTAGGTACACACTTTGAATTTTGCGAAATAAAGTGTCCCACCAAGTAACAGTGGTAATGTTTGTGCAATAGTAAGAATAATCTTCCTGCCACTGAACTGTCCACTAAAATATAGTCGTGAGGCCAGATTTTGTGTGTTGATACTTGATCACTAGTTAAGTTTTTCTTTTTTGGAGACAACTAAGGACTTTATAATAATTTTGAGATCTATAAAATGTGTGTAAGTTTCTTGTTTGGAATCAAGCTTGGATGGATTGTGGATTCCACCTGCCTGGTGACCTGCTAAGAGATAAAAAAAAAATTCTATGATTCTTCAAGGGTTTCATTACTCTGCAATGCTAATATCCATAGCACATGGGTAGACAGAAATTATAGTACCATCACTGAGACCTCCCAAAAAGCAAATAATCACTTACCCAGGGCATGTCAGATAGAGTGACTTTTAAAGAAGTGCCCATTATGACCATCTAAACTTCACAAATATTAGGCAGGCAAGGATAGGAACTTCAACTAGCTCTTCACTGAAGGCCTTTTACACCAGTATTAAGCTGGGAGCTACTGGGAAAGAAAAACTTGAAGGTGAGATTGTGAACTAGGAGGGGCTGCAATCAAGTGTGAAGACATGGCATTTCATATAATTAGTATTCAAGACAGTGCTAAATTGTGTGGGATATATATATATACATAAATAGATGGATAGATGGATAGATAGACAGACAGAGAGACAGAAAGACAGACAGACAGATAGACAGATAGATAGACAGACAGACGACAGATAGACAGATAGATAGACAAACAGACAGACAGACAGATAGACAGACAGACAGACAGACAGATGATAGGTAGGTAGGTAGGTAGAGAGAGAGAGAGACGGTGCAAAAGATATATAAACTTAAGTGTAAAGTTTTGTTCCAACTTAGCTAGACTGAAACTCAGTTTCCCAAAATCTCCTTCCCAGAATGATTCCAAGGTTGAATTCATCAAGCAGAACTTGCAATTTTGGGAAGCAGCCATTATGCTCCAAAGGCCAGTATCCAGGTCACAAGTCATTCAAGTGTGTTGTCAGTTGATTCCTCTAGCACTTGCAGGTAGACCCACAACTGTCCAGGTCCTGCCAGATGTCCTCTTGGAGGCCATATTTTGTCTCAGGGCAGGTTCCTGTGCAGGTCTGTGACAGCTTCTTCCAGAGATTACTCACCTCATCAGTATTATAATTAGCAAGAGGAAGAGACAAGTTTCAATGTGCCAGCCTGGATTGTAATTGGTCTTCATAAGTCTGGTGTATCTTTGAGCATTCCAAATTGTCCTCAGTCTTTCCCACTTTAAATCTTTCCTTGCTGTCTGCTGGCCTTGTTGACCACCTCCAAACTGAGACCTGAAGTAAAAGTAAAACTCCCATAGATGTCTCTACTATTTCCCACAGTGATGTTAAGTCCAATCCCTGGGGTGTATACCCATAACACTCATGGAGAAATGCTACCCTGATACAGAATCATCAATGATAAACTAACATAGAGCAGTGAAGTCCAGAAGATTCCATGCAATTTCAGGCTTAAAAGCTTGAATTTTTACAGAAGTGATGGTTGACGTGCTAATCACTTTCCAGTGCTGCTTTCCAAACACCAGTCACTCAGCCTCAGGGGTGGACTTTGCTCCATTACAAGCATTTTCATCCCAAATCTTAGCAACCCCTAAGCTACATTTCTGAGTCAGTCCCATTTTTATAAACTGCCTTATCACGAACAACAGAAAAAGCTATTATACATATCAAGAAAAGAGGAGGGAAGTTTGAAATCATTATATTCATAGAGTTTAGAACAATCATCAAGATGATATTTGGACCTGGGAAGGACCAATAATCTGTCTGAGGATGAATCTAGGATCTATACTTCTAACCATTAAGCTTTAGCCAAGTTGTTTTACCATTTCTGTAAGTAAGCTTCAGTTTCTGTAAATGTAAAATTAGGAGATAATCCCTTTTGTTGCAGGACACCTAAAAGCCTAAAAGCCTAAAAGCCTCTGCATCTGCCCTGGATTGCCTCCTGCAGATCACTTTGTAGATAGGGGGTAGTTTAAATGTGGCAGTTTATCTGACCATGTATTCTGTACTGGTTGGTATAAATTTTCTCTCATGCTACCACAATCATCGTGGGACTAGCTAGATCTTACCAGCATATTTGCCTGGCAACACTGGATCTCTAAGTAATTAGATCAGATAGAAATACTGTTTGCCTCCAAGCAAGCAAGCATGGCTCCCTGATAACTCACTGTCTTCCCGTCCATCATCGATTTGCTCGAGCGGGCACCAGTAACATCTCCATATGACCTGTCTCATGCAAGTAGATCCCAAGGGCACCTGCTTGCTCCAGGAACATAAAGAGCCTCAAACCATTCCATCAGGTCATGGGAATGAGGTCTATAATTGTTACTGTTATTTGGCATATCAAATACGACACGGGTAGCTTGCCATGCTCTGCCATGTGGGTAGCATACTCTTGTAGTCATCTAAAAATCCAGCATTTATTGATGAACTGCGTGAGCCGGGCCATGATAGGCTGGTCTGCTGGGTGGAGTTCTGATGAGGGGGAAGTCCGGATGTGGAAAATGGAGGCCCCTCAGGGAGTGGGGGGATTGTCTGGCTTGTTGTGAGGCTCTGCTGGTGTGGCGGGCCAGGGCTAGAACCCACCATCCCTCCTGGGTGCCTCATAAGGGGCTGGGTACAGGGAGAGCCAGTAGCAGCTCTGCCCCATGTCTCTAAGTCTCTGGATCAGCATACCTGAGCCGGATTTAAAAAAGACTGCAGCATGGTGGATCTCGATGAGCCGGGCTGTGATAGGCTGATCTGCTGGGTGGGGTGGAGTTCTGACGAGGGGGAAGGCTGGATGTGGAAAATGGAGGCCCCTCATGGAGTGCGGGTCGTTTGGCTTGTTGTGAGGCTCTGAGCCAGATTTATTGTTAAACTGATAACTCAAAGACAACTGAAATACAAAACTACCATGAAGAAGAGGAGACTCTTGTGAAGGCTTGGAGAAATATTTAACTGGCATTAGTATAGTCTTTGGTACAGAGGCATACCATCTCAGAAACCCCCTTCTCTACACTATAAAGGCATTTCCAGGCAGATCTTGGCTCAAGACATTAGGTGAGGTGCTGGGAGAAATTAAATGAGGGCATTTGACCCTCCCTGCCAGGGAAGTTACATTTAGCTTATAGCTTCTCCAAGCTCTGCTAGGAGGCTTTTGAATTAGCTCTGGGTTCTAGTAAACAGCCAGAAGGCCTCCTGAAGTTGTTACATTTCTATAGAGCTTTTTCCTGTTTTCATCTCTAGATAGCCCAGCCCAGAATGGGCCGGGCTGGGGAGTTTGGGTGGATTTCTAGCTATAAAATAAGCTGCAAGAAGAAAGAAGCTCCTTTTTTCCCTTTTGCCATATCGGCTTCCCTTGGCATTTTGCTTCTCCGCCCTCTCCATTCTCTGTTGGGCCTCAACACGTGGTGGCAGCCATCTTGGGCCTACACGTGGCTGGGGCCTAGCTGGGAACCCAGAGTCTGGAGGTTTTCCCTGCTCTTGGATTGTATATTTGAACCTGTGAGAGTAAAGCCCTTTTAAAACTGCATCAGATTCCTGAGTTTTCATCCATTCCTCGCTGGCTTCGGAGGTAGAAGGAAACTCGCCTTCCGGCACTGTTGGGGACCCCGCGGCATCCCCAACACCCTTTGTGATGAGATTTTTGTAAAGCAAAAACTAGAAAGTATGTATGAAGTACTGACTATAGTGTTTTTTTAAATGGTCAATGATACATCAAATATGTGTGAATACAGACACGCACATGCACACGCAGCACACACACACGCACACACACACATTGGCACATAGAAAGCTCATCTCTCCATGATGACTTCACTGGGGTCCATTGGAGGCCACTGTGTTTTATTTCAAGAAACATCATCATAGAATCAGTAAGTGGGTAGATGGATAGATAGATTTTTTTCTTTTGCTAAACATCTCCAGACTAGAAGGGTCAATGGGGAAGAAATGGACCTGAAAATCACGACTTTGAAGCAGTAGTTAAGGCAAGGACACAGCTGCAGAGAAATCACTCACAGCTGCCACAACATTCAGCTCTGCCAGTTCTTCGTCCTTGGCTTCCCTGGATTTGTTCTTTAAGCCCCACACTGCTCCACATTCCCTCCAGAGACCCATAATCTTCAAAGCCCCTTCAGGGACCTCATGTTATTAGAGCTCTGCAATCAGTCCAATACAGCGGAGCATGAATCTCAGTGTCTCTTAGACCCAAGGAAGGAATTTTAGAGAGGTTGAAACTTGTGCTCTGACACCTAAACAAAGGCTGGGCTTTCAAGAGCCAGAGCCATATCACTGGGCAGAGAGGCAAAGAGGCCCCACGCTGGCCATGGAAAAAGCAGTTTTTCCTATTAGAACACACAGACTGCTTCGTGGTCTTGTGTAATGAGCAAGAGGCTTCCAGAAAGGGCGTCAGAGTCTGGATCTGTTTTTATTAGCCACCATTTGGCAAGAAGAGGGAGAGAGTCATAGACTTTGCAGCCAAACAAAACTGTTTAAATCCCATCTCTAATGCTATCTGCACAATCTAATTTTTTCTCACTTTTAAAAAGAATCCTAGGGACCATCTATAATACCACTAATGCAGAGTTTCATGTAATGGTAGAGTTTCATGTACACATATTTCAGCACCCTCCACTATGTGGTTTACTTCTCTAGATCATTGTCCCAGTTTCTCCCACCCCATTCTGTTCCCTCCCAGTGCCGTTGTTAGCTTCCTACTGAAGATCAGTTCTCAGTTTCTGTTGCCTTTGGACATTTGTTATCCCCTTACTTTGTTTCTTTTTATCCCACATATGATGTGATCATTCAGTGCCTGTCCCTTCGGCGCTCCGCCGGTCCCCGACAGTGCCGGGAAGCGAGTTCCCTTCTACCTCCGAAGCAGGCGAGGAATGGATGAACACTCAGGAGTCCGATGCGGTTTTAAAAGACTTTACTTATCACAGGTTCAGGCATACAAATCAGCAAAAGGAAAAACCCGATGCTTAGGATTCCAGGCTAGAACCCCAGCCACGTGTAGGCCAAGATGGAGACCACCACGTGTGAAACTTCCAAGGGGAATAAACGCTCACAAGGCGAGATCCCACCGGGAAGAAGAAGCCCGGGAGAGCGGGAACCGGCAAGTTTATACCCCCAACTCAGACCTTCCTCCCATTGTTATGGAAAGCAGGGAGGATCCAATGCCCTCAGGTAACCCCTCCCTGCATCTCACCTAGGGCCTTTACTGTGCTAATGTTTTGAGCCGGGAAGGCCTTTGGAAATGTAGAGAAGGGGGTTTCTGAGATGGCATGTCACTGTACCAAGGACCAACACCAATGCCAGTTAAATATTTCTCCAAGCCTTCACAAGTCTCCTCTACTTCATTGTAGTTTTATATTTTATCAGGGAGCCATGCTTGTTTGTTTGGAAGCAAACAGCATTTCTCTCTGGTCTAATTACTTAGGTGTCCTTACGTGGCCAGGCTAATATGCTGGTAAGATCTAGCTAGTCCCACGATGATTGTGATAGCATGGGAGAATATTTATACCAGCTAGTACAGCATACATGGTCGGATAAACTGCCACATTTAGACTACCCCCTTATCTACGGAGTGATTTGCGGGGAGGCAATCCAGAGCAGATGCAGCGGCCCTTAGGAGTCCTGCAACAATCCCCTTACTTTGTTTCTTTTTATCCCACATATGATGTGATCATTCAGTGCCTGTCCCTTCTCCTTCTGATTAGCTTCAATCAGCATGATACTCTCCATATCCATCCACATAGTGGCAAATTGCATGGTTTCATCGTTTCTTAGAGTCAAGTAATATTCCATGGTTTTTATTCACCATATTTTCTTTATCTGGTCATCTGATCTGGGATACTGGAGTAGTTTCCAGATTCTAGCTATTGTAATAATGCTGACTGACCCTAGAAGTAGCTGCACAGAGGCTGGAACAATAGCAGAGTGGGTAGGGTGTTTTTCTTGCATGTGGCTGACCCAGGTTTGATCTCTGGCATCTCATATGGTTCCACAAGCACCACTAGGAGTGAAAGGAAAAGAAGAAGGAGAAGAAGGAGAAGGAGAAGGAGAAGGAGAAGAAGAAGAAGAAGAAGAAGAAGAAGAAGAAGAAGAAGAAGGAGAAGAAGGAGGAGAAGGAGGAGGAGGAGGAGGAGGAGGAAGAGGCAGATACAGAGGAAGAAGAAGGAGGAGGAGGAGGAGGAAGAGGCAGAGGAGGAGGAGAAGAAGAAGAAGGAGGAGGAGGAGGAGAAAAGAAGAAGAAGAAGAAGAAGAAGAAGAAGAAGAAGAAGAAGAAGAAGAAGAAGAAGAAGAAGAAGAAGAAGAAGAAGAAGAAGAAGAAGAAGAAGAAGAAGAAGAAGAAGAAGAAGAAGAAGAAGAAGAAGAAGAAGAAGAAGCTGCATAATCTTAGGCAACTAACTTCAACTCTTTGAATCACTTAAATTCTATCTACAAAATTGGGATATTATCAAGCATGACCATCTTTGTCATTATATATCTTACAGTGGTATAATAAAATACTAAATAAAAATGTTTAAAAATTGGGATGATATCTAATTTTGAGTTTAGTAGAGGTAAGTTAGCAAAGTACCTAGAACTAAGAAGACAGTTCATCAAGATTCAGTCAGTCAACTCCTATGTACCCATTTCCCTCTTACTGCAGCGAAAAGAAACATACAACAGCTTAACAGGTCAGAGTAGTAACTTTGGAGACAACCTGGCTGGGGTTTAATTCTAACTCTGATGTTGATGCTCCCAGAAGCTTTGGGCAAAATGGGTTACAAATATTGCCTTCTTCACAGCATTGTGATGACAAGTAAGTAATCTCACATTGTAATGTGTTTAGAATATCTGTTGGCGTATAGTATATGCAGAATTTGATTTGGGGGTAGGGTGTCTCCCAAGTGGTGTTCAGCAAGCCTGGGAACGCCACTTGCAATTCTTAGTCAATTAGGATAAGGTTCATTGTGTGGCCCAGATGAAATGCTGGTGGGGTCTTGTGGGACCCGGGAGTACAGAAGCAACTCTTCAACACTGGCGGCCTCCAGGGTCATACCTGGAAGTGCTTAGTGGTCTCAGGGTCATACCCAGCAATGGTCAAGAGACCATATTAAAAGAAGAAGCCTGAGTTTCTCCTTGCCAGTGAGAGAGAAAGCCAGAGTTTCTTCTCTCTAGATGTTCCATCTCTTTCCCATTAACCTGATACACATTCAATCCCCAAGGATCAGTCTCAGCATTTCAGGGGCTTCCAAGAAACAAAAACTTCTACCCTGGAGTCTAGGCTGATGGGAAAAATAAGATATTGGGTAATCCTGGAGTCTAGGTTGACAGAGAAACTAAAGTAACTGGCAATTAGGCCTGGAAGATTTGTTTCCACCTTGCCAGTGAAGAAAGATACCACAGTTTCCCCTTGCCACCTATTCCCCTATTGACCTGAAACGTTTCACTCCCAAAGTCCTGCCCCAGCAGTCCTAAGCATTTCCAGGACCATAAAACTCCTGGAGTCTACGCTGATAAGGGGCAGAAATGCCCAGAAAGATTTAGACCAACGGGATATAGTTGTAATTTTCTGGCATCTTTGTAAGCACGTGCCAACTGGTAAGGGATTCCAGGAGCCCTTAAAAGGGCTACACAAATCTCCTTTTAACTTAGTCTTATACTAAGTTCCTCCCCACTTATGGAGCTTCTTTCCTATTTCAGCTACGGTCCAATAAACTTTTCTACTTTCCAATTCTGAGTCTGAGCATCTTTATTACTGGGAATCCTGAGGGAATACAGAGACCCACCACAAAGGCTTCTGCCTTCTCTGCATCAATACGGTGCTGAAGATGGAGCCCAGGCATGGTTAGGCCAGCGTGCTAACTGCTGCACTGTGTCCTGGCCCCTGTATTTTCTGTTTTTATTTTTTTATTTTTTATTTAATTTTTTTATTATACCAACGTGAGACATACAATTACAAAGGTGTTCATAATTGGTTCTTGGTAATACAGTATTCCAGCACCCATCCCTCCACCAGTGCCCTATTTCCACCACCAATGTACCCCACCCCTCCCACCCACCATCAGGCTGCCACAAAGCAGATACCCCCTTTTCCTCTCTTTCTCTCTCTCTCTCTCCCCCTCCCTCTCTCTCTCTGTGTCTCTCTCTGCATCTCTCTCCCTCCTCTTTTATACATTGTGGCTAACAATAACTCTAAATGCAGACATTTAGAGTTTATAACTTAAGTCTCTTTGTGTATATTCAATGGTGAGTTTTAATCTGCCATTACCATTTCCCACACTTAGTAAAACACTTGTATCTATTTATATCCTATTAATGAGTGCAATCATTCTATATCTGTCCTTTTCCTTCTGACTAATTTCACTCAGCATGATAGTCTCCATGTCCATCCATTTGCAGGTAAATTTCATAATTTCATTTTTTTTGGACAGCTGCATAGTATTCCATAGTGTAGATGTACCACAGTTTCTTTAGCCAGTCCTCTGTTCTCAGGCATTTAGGTTGTTTCCAGATTCTAGCTATTGTGAATAGCACAGAGATGAATAAAGAAGTACAGATAGTGTTTCTGCCATGTGTTTTTCAGTCTCTCGAGTATATTCCCAGGAGTGCTATTGCTGGATCAAATGGGAGCTCAATATCTAGTTTTCAGAGGAATGCACGTATTGTTTTCCAAAAGGGCTGGACTAGTAGGCACTCCCACCAACAGTGAAGTTAAGTCCCTTTTTCCCCACATCCACGCCAGCACCGGTTGTTCTTGCTGTTTTGGATGTGTGCCAGTCTCTGTGGTGTGAGATGGTACCTGTCAATGGCCTTCCTATATGCAAACAGTGAAAGAGAAGAAAGGGACATTAAAGAAACTATCCCATTCACAATTGTGCCACAGAAAATCAAATACCTAGGAATCAGTTTGACAAAGAATGTAAAGGATCTCTACAAAGAAAACAACAAAACGTTACTTCAGGAAATAAAAGAGGACCTGAGAAAATGGAGACACATTCCCTGCTCATGGATTGGAAGGATTGACATTATCAAAATGGTAATACTCACTAGAGCTTTATGCAGATTCAATGTGGTCCCTATAAAGATACCTGTCGGGCGCTCCGCCGGGGTCCCCGACAGTGCCGGAAGCGAGTTCCCTTCTACCTCCGAAGCCGGCGAGGAATGGATGAACACTCAGGGATCCGATGAGGTTTTAAAAGACTTTATTATCACAGGTTCAGGCATACAAATCAGCAGAAGGAAAAACCCGATGCTTAGGATTCCAGGCTAGAACCCCAGCCACGTGTAGGCCAAGATGGCGACCACCACGTGTATAACTTCCAAGGGGAAAACGCAACAGGCGAGATTCCACCGGGAAGAAGAAGCCCGGGAGGCGGGAACCCAGAAGTTTATACCCCCAACTCAGACCTTCCTCCCATTGTTATGGAAAGCAGGGAGGGTCCAATGCCCTCAGGTAACCCCTCCCTGCATCTCACCTAGGGCCTTTACTGTGCTAATGTTTTGAGCCTGGAAGGGAAGGCCTTTGAAATGTAGAGAAGGGGTTTCTGAGATGGCATGTCACTGTATCAAAGATCAACACCAATGCCAGTTAAATATTTCTCCAAGCCTTCACAAGTCTCCTCTACTTCATTGTAGTTTTATATTTTATCAGGGAGCCATGCTTGTTTGTTTGGAAGCAAACAGCATTTCTCTCTGGTCTAATTACTTAGGTGTCCTTACGTGGCCAGGCTAATATGCTGGTAAGATCTAGCTAGTCCCACGATGATTGTGATAGCATGGGAGAATATTTATACCAGCTAGTACAGCATACATGGTCGGATAAACTGCCACATTTAGACTACCCCCTTATCTACAGAGTGATCTGCGGGAGGCAATCCAGAGCAGATGCAGCGGCCCTTAGGAGTCCTGCAACAGATACCCATGATGTTCTTCAAAGAAATTGAACAAACACTCCTGAAATTTGTAGGAATAATAAATCCCCATGAATAGCTAAAGCAATCCTTGGGAAAAAGAAGATGGGAGGTATCACTTTCCCCAACCTCAAGCTCTACTACAGAGCAATTGTAATTAAGACAGTGTGGCATTGGTATAGAGACAGACCTGTAGACCTATGGAATAGAACTGAATATCCTGAAACACACTCTCAAATATACAACCACTTAATCTTCGATAAAGGAGCAAAAAATATTAAGTGGAGCAAAGAAAGCCTCTTCAACAAATGGTGCTGGGAAAACTGGGCAGCTACGTGTAAAAAAAATGAACTTAGACCTCCATCTAACGCCATGCACAAAAGTCAGATCAAAATGGATTATAGATCTCAACATCAGACATGAATCTATAAGGTACATTGAAGAAAACATAGGAGAAACACTCTACGACATCGAAACTAAAAGTATCTTTAAAGACGACACACCACTGACCAAGCAAATGGAAGAAAAGATAAACAAATGGGATTATATAAAATTGAAAAGCTTCTGCACCTTAAAAGAAACAGTGACCAAGATACAAAGGCAATCCGCAGAATGGGAAAGGATATTCACTCAATACCCATCTGACAAGGGGTTAATATCCAGGATATATCAGGCACTGGTAGCACTTCACAAGAAGAAAACAGCCAACCCCATCAAAAAATGGGGAGAAGAAATGAACAGAATCTTCCAAAAAGAAGAAATTCGAATGGCCAAAAGGCATATGAAAACGTGCTCTTCATCTTTAATCATCAGGGAGATGCAAATTAAAACAACAATGTATTTTCTGCTTTTAAACTTTTACAGAACTTTTGTGAAAAGAACAGCTTTAAAAAATTGACCAACAGAAGATAGCCCAAAAGTCAGAGCATGTGCAAAGTCTAAACCCTGAATATTATGGTCCCCTGAGCCCCACAGGAGTGGGGGGTTCTATAAATCCCCAGTACTGCTGAGTCAAGCACCACCCCATTGTAGATATCTGAGTGTTAAACCCTCCTGTGTGACTGACTGAGAAATCATCCCAAGACTCCCTGACCGTTGCTTTGCAGGCCACAAAAGTATTTTTTAATTTAGAGGGGTGGGGGTTTTGGTTTGGTTAATTTCGATGTGGGGACATATCTGGTGGTGATCAGGACTTATTCCTGGCTCTGCTCTCAGGGATCACTCCTGGCCAGCTCAGGAAACTGTCTATATGGGTGCTGGGGATTGAATCCAGTTATCTACATGCAAGGCAAGAGCCCTGCTTCCTGTACTATTACTCCAGCCTTTATTTTTTGAGTTTATGAGAATTCAAGAAAAGGAGAGAAATATGCATCCCCTGGAAGCCCCAAATTGTTGAGAGCCCTCACAATGCCACAGGCACTGTAAGTCAAAGTCATCCATTCAGTAAACACTTGCCATGTGCCTGCAGGGAGCCAGGTGTTTGTCTGAACACTGCAGAAACTACAGCAGGTAGAGCCCAGACCTCTGCCTTGGAGCACCGCAGTTTCAGAGAAGGGAGTCAGAACATTTTGGAAAATGAAAAAAAAAAATCAATAAAATAATTGCATCTGGTAATAAGGATTTGGAAGGAAACAGTTGCTGTGTTGATCAAAAAGTATTGACAGGAAGGGAGATCGTTTACAAATCTTCTGAACTTCCTGCGGGACAAACCCTTTGAAAGGTGAAAATATAGCAAGTGAAAATTACACCAAATTCATATCATTTACAAAATATCATAGACTAACCCACCTTAAACAAGTTCAGAACATTTACATTAGCCTGCAGTTGCAAAAAATAATAAAGTATTGAGCCTTTTCCGGCATCCTGCATTAACTGTATCAAACACTCTGGGCCTGAGAAATATCTGAAGCATCAAACGAAATTAATTGCTAGATGATGAGGATGCTACGGTGAAAAGGTCATCAATTTCTTCTGATGAAGCTGAAGAAGAGTCCTTAAAGGTATGGTACATGACTTGTGGGCAACCCCGGGGCAGAGACGGGGGTGGGGGGCAGCTGAAGGCTACAGGCAACAGCACAACTTCAAAGAGGGAAACCAGTCCTGGCCACCCCAAGGGAAAACTCCACCCAGAGGCACCTTCTGCATTCCAGCCTCTGTCCCTTTGCTGACATGGCTCTCTGAATTCTCTCTCCCCACCTCCCAGAGCCATTCTGTTCCCCATGTAGGTGGCAGCCCACAACCATTTGCACCCCTAAGGTGTTACATCATAGGTCTGCAAGACTCAATTTCTCCTTCCATCTGACCACCATGTATGAAGCCCCTGGCTGGCACAGATGGTTACAGGTGATGGAGCTGGACCTCATGGGGCGAGGTGCCAGTAGGTGCCAGCAGGCATTGTTCCCTCAGGTGCAATACAAGGAGGGTTTGGCTCAGCCTGGAAAGAGATGCAAATAAGAGAAGGGAACCATGGAGGATAAACAAACTTCATACCAAGTGTATTTTATTTGCCTGTATCACACAAGCAAATAAAGGAAACCCTTACTTTATTTTGTTTAATTTACTTCATTTCATTTTTTAAAAAAATCTCTATTTACCAAATACATTACTCAGGAGATTAAAATACTTCAGAGAACAAAACAAACAAAAATCTGCCTGCAAGATAATATTTTTCCAAACAGATGAAAGAGCTATGGGAACAATTAGGAGAGTGGTTACAGTGAGTACAGTTCCGTGCCCTGAGGTTGCTGTGTAGCTGGGCCAGTGAGGAGGTCTGAATGTGGCCTTTGGTGGATAGCCTTGGTGGTCCCTAAGGACCACTGCATCCTCAGGCTCAGCACTGAATCATCCAGTTGGCAGAGAATCACCAGTTGTGACCCCTGGACCACTGAATACTGCTCCAACCCGACCCTCCTCGTCATGCCGGGGATCAAACCCCGGGTCGGCCGCGCATAATCAGGAACTGACCAAGGAATTGACAATGGTCCCCTGCGCAGTGCCAGGGAGTTATCCCTGAGCACAGAGCCAGAAGTAAACCCTGAGCACCACTGGGTGTGCTCCTCTTGTGGGGGAATAGTATGTGGCACAGACAGAAACAAAAGCAAATATCCCTTGGTCCTGAGTCCCAGACAAGTGGCTGACCCACTGCAGCACTGAGGCTGGGCACACAAGGTGAGGCTCTGTAACCTGCCACCATGAGGCAGGGGAGGGATGGTGTGACTGAGTGGCAGCTTTCGTCATGTGAGCTGAGCTGTCATTCCTCACAGCTGAGCACATGAACACTGAGCCTCACTAGCCAGAGCTGAGACCTGCAAGAAAGAAACCCGCATATGAGGAAAAATCATCGAGAATGGAAATATCCACAGTTCCGTTACATCACTCCCTTTTGATGTTTCAGATGACTGCAATATCAAAAGAAACTTCCCAAGTCCCGCCAGAGGACTGCCCTGGATTTCATTGCAGAGATGCTGGTGAGATTGAAAGAGGGAAAAAAAGATGTCGAAGGACCAGCACAGTTTCTGAGTCAGTGAACCTGGAAGATAGCGGAGGTGCTGTCAATGTAGGGTGGGAGGGGGAGAAAATGCCTTTCCCAGAGACAGAATCACTTCCTTCTACCAAAGCTACAATCCTCAATTCTTTCCTAAATCCTACAGAAGCATCAAAACAAAGCAGTGTGTAGGAATAGGGAAAACAACAGTCTATCATTCAAACTGCTCTGTTGTAAGCCACAGGACATACAGGCAACCCATTCTGTGAACACCCACAGGAGATAGTCCAGGGGAGCAAATGCAAGGACATGAAGGAAAAAATAGTGTCAGAGCTGATTTCATTGCTCTGACTCTCTCCAGAAGAGTGAGTGTTGGGCTGGAGCGATAGTCCAGCCGGTAGGGGCGCTTGCTTTGTGCGTGGCCTACCGGGTTCGATCCTCGGCATCCCATATGGTCCCCTCGGCACCACCAGGAGTAATTCCTGAGTGAAGAGCCAGGAGTAACCCCTGAGCATCGTTGGGTGTGACCTAAAAAAGAAAAGCAAAAATAAAAAAAAAAGAGTGAATGTTACCTCAGCAAGAGTCCGTTTCTTCAGGCTGCTCAAACTAAATGGCACAGGCGGTGTAGCTAATAAATAACAATATTATTTTGAAATCAAGTTACTAGCCAGTATGGGAGGTTACAGACATCTATACTCTCTTGGGTTGCAAACAGTTCACTGTGTCCTCACATTGCAAAGTAGCACAGGAACAATCTGGTGTCTCTTCTGCAGAGGCGTTTTTCCCAATTAGGAGGGCTCTACCCTCCGGATCTGGTCAACCCCCAAAGCACTACTGCTTTTCACCATGACATTGGGTGTTAAAATACTAACATGTCCTTATAGTAGAGTGGCAGGATACAAAATCAACACCCAAACGTCAGTGGCTTTCCTATATACAAATAAAGAAACAGAAGAAAGGGATATTAAGGAAACTATTCCATTCACAATTGTGCCACAGAAAATCAAATACCTAGGAATCAACTTACCCAAGTATGTAAAGGACCTGTACAAAGAAAACTACAAGACACTGCTCCAAGAGATAAAAGAGGACACAAGGAAATGGAAACACATTCCCTGCTCATGGATGGGGAGAATCAACATTGTCAAAATGGTAATACTCCCTAGAGCTCTGTACAGATTTAATGCAGTCCCTATAAGGATACCCATGACATTCTTCAAAGAAATTGACCAAACAATCCTGAAATTTGTATGGAACAATAAACCCCAAGGATAGCTAAAGCAATCCTCGGGAAAAAGAAGATGGGAGGCATCACCTTTCCCAACTTCAAACTGTACTACAAGGCAGTAGTAATTAAAACAGCATGGTATTGGAATAAAAACAGACCTGTGGACCTATGGAATAGAATTGAGTATCCTGACACCCAACCTCAAACACATGATCATTTAATCTTTGATAAAGGTGCAATGAGTCTAAAATGGAGTAAGGAAAGCCTCTTCAACAAGTGGTGTTGGGAAAACTGGGCAGCAACATGTAAAAAATGAATTTGGACCTGTGTCTAACATCATGCACAAAAATCAGATCAAAATGGACTAAAGATCTCAATATCAGACTTGAATCCATAAAGTACATTGAAGAAAATATAGGAAAAACCCTCCACGACATTGAAGCTAAAGGCATCTTCAAAGGTGAAACATCACTAACAAAGCAACTAGAAGAAAAGATAAACATATGGGACTACATGAAACTAAAAAGCTTCTGCACCTCAAAAGAAACAGTGACTAAGATACAAAAGCAGTCCACAGAATGGGAAAGAATATTCACCCAATACCCATCTGATAAGGGGTTAATATCCAGGATATATCAGGCACTGGTAGAACTTTACAAGAAGAAAACAAACAACCCCATCAAAAAATGGGGAGAAGAAATGAACAGAAACTTCAGCAAGGAAGAAATTCGAATGGCCAAAAAACATATGAAAAAAATGCTCATCATCACTAATCATCAGAGAGATGCAAATCAAAACAACAATGAGATACCACTTTACACCACAGAGACTGGCACATATTCAAAAGAACAAGAACAACAAGTGCTGGCTTGGATGTGGGGAAAAGGGGACATTCATCCATTGTTGGTGGGAATGCCGGCTGGTACAGCCTTTCTGGAAAACAATATGGACTTTCCTCCAAAGACTGGAAATTGAACTCCCATTTGACCCAGCCATACCACTCCTGGGAATCTACTCTGGGAAACCAAAAATACGCAGCGGAAACACCATCCCTACTTTTATGTTCATAGCAGCATTATTCACAATAGCCAGAATCTGGAAGCAACCAGAGTGCCCGAAAATCGATGACTGGATAAAAAAGCTTTGGTACATCTACACAATGGAATACTCTGCAGCTGTTAGGAAAAATGAAGTTATAAAATTTGCCTATAAATGGATGGACATGGAGAAGATTATGTTGAGCGAAATTAGCCAGAAGGAGAGAGACAGATACAGAATGACTGCATTTATTTGCATGGCATAAATATATATGTACATATTATGATACCAATATCCAAGGTCAAGTGAAACATATATCAGGAGGTCTTGTCAAAGGTGGAAATTATCACAAACGTGTGGGAGTCAGAGTTTAGGTAAGACAGAAAATGGAACAGGGTGCTAATAATTGTCGAGGGTACTAATGCCAACCTAGAACTGAGCATGAAATAGAGGCAAAAGGATTCACATGACAACCTTTTAATGTATGTTCTGTAATCCATAGTCTGGAAGGGAAGGAAAAGAGAAATAGAGAGAAAGGGAAAGAAATAAAGAACCTGCCATGGAGCAGGGCTGGGGAAGGGGAGGGAACCGGGGATGTTGGTGGTGGGAGATGGGCACTGGTGGAGGGACGGGTGCTGAAACACTGTATGACCAAAACCCAAACATGACCTTTTTAATTGTAAAAAAAAAAAAATACTAACATGTTCCTTTTGGAGTCCACAAACATACCACGGTAGTTCTTTCAGTTCCTATGCACTTACCATAAGTGGAGACTGGCTGCTACTTTAGGATTATCTTCCCCATTAGAATATAAATTCCATACTGTATCTTCTCCATAAGAATCTAAATTCCACACTCGTTTGATATTGAGGGATTACTCCTAGCTCTGCACTCAGGAATTACTTCTGATGGGGCTTGGGAGACCATATGGGATGCCAGGGACTTAAAAAAAAAAAGAATATAAGTTCCATAGCAATCATCAAAAATTGATTTTTATTGATTTTTTTTTGCTTATTTGGGTCACACCCAGCAATGCTCAGGGGTTGTTCCTGGCTATTTGCTCAGGAATTACTCCTGGTGGTGCTTGGGGGACCATATGGGATGCCGGGGATCGAACCCGGGTCAGCCGCACACAAGGCAAACACCCTACCCGCTGTGCTATTGCTCCGGCCCCTGTTTACTAATAAGTCTATTTGTCATTCTTTTAAAAAATTTTGGACCAAGTTACATAAAATCAATTTGTTATATGGCTTCCAAGGGAACATTAAAAAGCCTCATTAATGACAAGGAATAAGGTTTAATAAGGTTATTGCAATAAGGAATAAGGTTACTGCAATAAGGTTTAAGTACAAAAATAAAATAAAATGCAATATCTTTTAGATACCATAATTGGAAACTTAGTTATGTCAAGGAGAATAAGCAGTATCCTATACTGTATTAAATGATTTGAAATTCCTTATTTTCATAGGTTACAATCATACAGTCACTACAGGTCAACTATTGTTGGCTTATCTTCTGGTAATTCCATTTGCCATTTCTTTAAGTTTTATTGAAGCAAACAATATGAAATAAGTTTGTTATATGCTTGCTAAGGGATGGAGTGAGAGGAGGAAGAGACCTGCGAACACTGGTCATAAGATAGGTGTTGTAACGTTATAATCCTAAAACAATTCCATCAGGAAGAACTTTGTAATTCATGATGTCTTCATTAAAAATAAATAAATAATAGATGGCTGTAACTATCTTGAGGAAAGTCCCTTCAATTCCCATTTTCTGGAGCGTTTTAATCATAAACAGGTGCTAGATCTTGTCAATTGCTTTTTCTGCATCTATTGAAAGGATCATATGGTTTTTATTTTTTCTTTTATTGATATGATGTATTATGTTGATTGACTTGCGAATGTTGAACCATCCTTGCATTCCGGGATGAATCCTACTTGGTCATGATGTATAATCTTCTTGATGATTCTTTGCATTCTGTTTGCTAGTATTTTGTTGAAGATCTTAGCATCCGTGTTCATCAGGGATATTGGTCTGTAGTTTTCTTTCTTTGTGTTGTCTCTCCCTGCTTTGGGTATCAGGATGATATGTGCCTCGTAGAAGCTGTTTGGGAATGTTTCTGTTTCTTCTATTTCCTGGAAGAGCTTGAAAAGGACTGGCAGTAGGTCCTCCTTAAAGGTTTGGTAGAGTTCACCAGGGAATCCTTCTGGACCTGGGCTTTTGTGTTTGGGCAGACTTTTAATTACTGTTTCTATTTCCTCGATGGTGATAGGCTTATTCAGGTATTGGAGGTCTTCTTGTTTCAGCCGTGGGAGGTTATAGGACTTCAGGAATTTATCCATTTCTTCTAGATTCTCATGTTTCACGGCATACAAGCTCTCAAAGTAATCTCTGATGATCTTTTGGATTTCTGTGGTTTCTGTTGTGATGTCACCCTTTTTATTTCTGATTCTGTTTATTTGGGTTTTCTCTTTCCCTGTACTTACAAGTATTGCCAATGGTTTGTCAATCTTGTTTATTTTTTCAAAAACCAGCTCTTGGTTTCATTAATCTTTTGGATTGTTTTTTGTGTTCATAGCAGCATTATTCACAATAGCCAGAATCTGGAAGCAACCAGAGTGCCCTAAAATCGATGACTGGATAAAGAAGCTTTGGTACATCTACACAATGGAATACTATGCAGCTGTTAGGAAAAATGAAGTTACAAAATTTGCCTATAAATGGATGGACATGGAGAAGATTATGTTGAGCGAAATTAGTCAGAAGGAGAGAGACAGATACAGAATGACTGCATTTATTTGCATGGCATAAATATATATGTACATATTATGATACCAATATCCAAGGTCAAATGAAACATATATCAGGAGGTCTTGTCAAAGGTGGAAATTATCACAAACGTGTGGGAGTCGGAGGTTAGGTAAGACAGAAAATGGCACAGTGTGCTAATAATTGTCGAGGGTACTAATGCCAATCTAGAACTGAGCATTAAATAGAGGCAAAAGGATACACATGACAACCTTTTAATGTATGTTCTGTAATCCATAGTCTGGAAGGGAAGGAAAAGAGAACGAGAGAGAAAGGGAAAGAAATAAAGAACCTGCCATGGAGGTGGGCGGGGGAAGGGGGCAGGGAACGGGGATGTTGGTGGTGGGAGATGGGCACTGGTGGAGGGACGGGTGCTGGAACACTGTATGACCAAAACCCAAACATGAACTTTTTAATTGTATATCTTTTTATTTGTATATCTCACGGTGGTATAATAAAATACTTAAAAAAATAAAAAAAAATAAAAATAAATAAATAATAATTTTTTAAAGAATACAAGTTTCATGAGAGCTGGACCATTTTTTTTTCTTTTTGGGTCACACCCAGCAATGCTCAGGGTTACTCCTGGCTCTGCACTCAGGAATTACTCCTGGCAGTGCTCGG
>JAJIBD010009279.1:0-68525 GCA_021461705.1 Cryptotis parvus
GGAAATATAAAGTGCTTAAAATAGCCTCAGGCACAGGGCCGGGATGAGGCTTGATGGTAAAGCACGTGCCTTGCCTAGCGAGGGTTGGGTTCTATTCCCAACCCTGCAAAATAAATAAGTACAAGATAGTTGCAACGATTTAACTACAAGACGCTGTAATAATTTTCTCAGGTGTGGAAGAACTAACCTGAAAAGTGGATTAGGTTGTATTTATTTCTTCCCATCTGTGAGGGCATTTATTTGCTCTCAGGTGTCTGACTTGAGGGTCCCTCTAAATGCCAGCTGTCACTAGAGGGCAGGGGATAGTTCACTGCATCCTGCACATGACACTTCCTGTCCCTGCGAAGAGTGGGGAGAGGGACTGCGGGGACACTGGGAGAGCTGCTACTTCCCAGGGTGGCCGGGGAACGTCCCCTGCTCCTAGGAGCAGCTTGTAGAGAAAGGATGAGGGTGTCTGTGGGAGAGGCAACAGCAGCTGCAAAGTCCCTGGAGGCCGACTCTGGCTCAGAGACTGCGGCTCAGACAGGCCAGGAGGCTCACTGTGACTCCCTCCACTGTCAGCCACAGGGCCCAGCCTCCAGCCGAGACCCTCCCCCAACTGTGTTTGGGGGCTGAGGCCTGGGGCGGGGGCTGTCAGGAAGGTGCCTCTGTACCCGAGAGGGGGCCTGTGAGCGCAGAGCTGCTGTGGCGGGCCGGCTGGGTGGGGCTCCGGCCTGAGTGTAGGGGCCATGAGCTCAGCCACAGAGGCCCCTTGTGAGCAGCACAGAGGCCCATTGAGAGTCCCCCAAACCCGGCCTCTGGCCTCGGCCCTGGGGCCCAGCGCGAGGCGAGGAGGCCGGACCTCTGCCCAGGAATGTGACCGCTCCAGGGAGGGGGACCAGCCTCCACAAAGCCCCTTTCACCAGGGCCTGGGAAGGGCACGGACCCTGCAGCCTGACCCACCCTGCCTTCTCCCAACCAGGGCAGGGCAGGGCTGCCCCTGCTGCCTCGATGAGCTGTCCCTGAAGCAGGCTTAGTAGAGAGAGATGGGACTTGGCCTTCAGGAAGCAGACCCCCAGGGGCAAGCAAGGGAGGTGGAAGAGGGTCGCCTGGGTGGGAGTTCTTCGATGTGGTACCCTACCAGCCCTCTCCCCTCTGCCTTTCATTCCCACTCTGGGTGGAGGTGCAGGCCCAGAACCTTCCACATGGGGCAGAAACCATGCCCTGCTCCAGAGCCCCACTGAGTGTGCACACATGGGCTAGCCCAGGAATCCAAGCTGGAGCTGAGACAAGGGTACCGGAGAAGCTGTCTGCACCCCTCCAGAGGAGATCCTGGGGTCGCGTCCACTGCCTTCATCCATGTGCTCAGAGGGGCCTGGCTGCATTCTGGGCACTGCAGAGGACAGGAGGGCTTGCGACCACCTCCCCATCTCGCAGGGAGGTGCTTTGGGTTTTCCTGGGGCACCAGGTACAGGCTGGGAGGAGGAGGAGGAGGAGGAGGAGGAGGAGGGAGGAGGAGGAGGAGGGAGGAGGAGGAGGAGTGGGGAGAGCTGGAGACAGGCGGGGAAAGGGGAGCCCCACCTGGCAGGGCACTTACTGAGAGGAGAGTCCTCAGGCTCTGAGACCATCATGCCGGCCACGGCAGGCGGCCCTCTGGGCGGAGCAACAGAGGCAGCAGGCGGGGGTGATGGGGACAGACAGGTCGCAAGACACAGAGACGAACGGAGAGGCATGGTGGGGAGAATGAGAGGGAGAAGGGAGGAGTTGGGGAGCCAGGGACAGAGAGAATAGGAAGGAAGAGACAGAGAGAGCAGGAGAGAGACAGTTGTAGGTGGGAGAGTCGCCACAGAGGGAACCAGGCAGACAAGCGTGGGAATGCAGAGAAGATGGTCAGAGAGGTGGAGAGAGGCCGGGAGACAGCACAGCACACAGAAGACCCACGTTCGATCCCAGGTACCACATATAGTCTCCCCACCCAACTCTGAACTCTGCCAATTGATGCCTGAGCATAGAGCCAAGAGTAAGCCCTGAGCACTGCTGGGTGTGGCCAAATACAAATAAACAAAGAGGAGGGGAGTCCCAGGAAGGAGGGGGGGCAGAGCTGGGGGTCCTCCCGAGAGCAGAGGTGAGGTAACCACCTCTGGGGGAGCTGGGACTAGGCCAGACGTGACACCATAGTGCTGGGCACTGTCCTGGGTGACGAGGCATGTAGAGACCCCACACCCATCAGGGAGACACAGCCGGGGCATCAGGGCCTGAGTCTATCCACAGAGCAGCCCCACTCACAAGGAAAGGGCCCTGCCCTGCTCCTGGGCCCCCTCCCAACTGCTGTGCTCCCCACCTCTGGCCTCTTCTGCCCTCACAGCTGTTTCTCATGGGGGAGGATGGTGGGGGAGGGGCGGGCTGGCCAGCAGCCCTGCAGCAGAGTGGCCTAGAGTGCAGTGGGCGGGGGACACGTGCACTCTGGGGACCAGGCCAGGGCCCCCCACAGGCAGGCTGAGCTTGCCAGAGGGCAGCTCCCAGCACAGGCTGTTCTCGGGCGTGGGGGTGCGGGGCTGAATGAACACCCACTTGTGGGTACTCTGGGCGCTGCAGAGACCTTAGTGTGGAAGGCAGAGGGCAGGCGAGGGGGCAGAGACCCAGGGGCTGCGGTAATGGTCAGGACCACAGCACTGGCCCAAGCAGGACACTATCTCCTGGAATGCCCAGGTCTGCCGAGTGGGCAGCATAGATACCTTGGGTGATCCCATCATCAGCCTAAGCTGAGTTCCAACTCCATCCCCAGCCCTGATGGCATGGAGTGGGAGCCACAGCTCAGCTAGAGGACCTTGGTGCCAGCTAGGTCCTTGTTACCCAGAATCCTGGCATGGGGAGGAAGCAGGGACCCGCCCCCCCCCAGCATCAGACCATCTGAGCTGTTGGCAGAGTGGGCAGCTGGCTAAGGCCTGATTCTCACCACCCACCAAACTCATCCTATTTTCACCCACCTGGGACCAACCCCAGCTGTGCCCCAGGTCCAGGGTGAGGATGGCGTCTGCTGGCTGGCCAAAAGACCCCACACTGTAGAGTCACCTCTCTGCCTGCTCCCGCCTAGGACTTTAGTATGCCGTGGGCACCACCAAGAAGGGTTTTGGGTTATTTGGGTCACACCTGGCTATGCTTGGGGGAAACTCCGGGATCTGGACTCAGCGATCACTCCTGGCAGGACTTAGGGGACCATATATGGTGCCCGGGGGTAGAACCTAGGTCAGCCGCATGCAAGCTAAGTGCCCTACCCTCTGTGCTATCCCTCTGGCCCCTTGAGTTTTGAGAGCACATGGCTGCCTTTCAGGGCTCCTAAGAACTATTTCTGGTTAGAGAACCACCCGGCCAGGCTATTCCCAGACTTATCCTGTGCATCCAACTGCCCAGCAGATAGGAGGGCGGCCCAAGGTAGACCCCAGCAGCCCTTGGGGCCTCTGCCCAGGAAGTGGGGCATGTGGGGCTGAGAAGACCCTGCCCATGAGCTCCACAGGGGCTGAAGGGGGCCCTTCATGATGCCTTCAGCAACTTACCCAGCTGCAAGTCCCGCTGCCTATGTCCCCGCTGCCCAGTTCATCTGCAACAGAAGAAGCGACAAGCGTTTGCTGAGACCTGCTGGGCACAAACACTGTGCCCCGGCCCGCCCGAGAGGTGTGGAGCGTGGCTGGCTGGGTGGGTGGAAGAACCAGGCCAGACCGCGACTCCAGGTGGGACAGGTGGGGAGGGGGGCAGTCACTGTGCTAACTGCTTCCTGTCTGTCCTGTGGAAGGTGAGAACATCAGCCCAGATCATACAGGATGGGAGTGGAGGGATGGGGGCTGGGGGCTATCAGGGTAGGGCTCAGGACACACACGGCTCAGCCTAACTTTTTATGGGGGAAAGGGGGTTTCCCAAGCAGTGCTTGGGGCCCACCAGAGTTGTACCCGAAGCATGAGAGGATCAGGTGGTTCGGGGAGTGAACCAGGGGTCTCTGCCTGCAAGCCAGTGCTGGGCCCGGCAGCCTCCTCCTCGGATCCTGCACATCTTCCTTGGAGCTCCCCCCAGGCAGGATTCCTGGGCCTTGACTCCTCTCCTGCCTCCCAGCCCGCCCTCAGAACTCTCCACAGCACAGGGATCACCTCCGGAAGCTTGCCTCATCAGCAAGCAAGTCCTCATCATCCGAAGGGTCTGCATAGCTCCAGCCAGCTCGGCCTGCTGGGACCGTCTCAGCGTCCTCGGGCAGAGACAAGCCGTCATATGCCCTCAGCCCGTGGGTCCCCCTGTGAGAGAAAATGCAGACAGGTGTCACACTCTGCTTCTCCGCCAAGCCCAGAACCCCTCCTACCCCTCAAGCCGGGACCCAGAGTCCCCACACCTAAGCCCTCCCCAGCGGTGCTGACAGATGTGATTAGGATAAGAGCCAGATAGGGGCTGGATGACTGCTATAGATGCAGTCTCCCCAAATCCCATGAACCCCAAGACCTCTGAGCCCCACCCTGCCAATCCATCAAGTCAGAAATCAGACTCTTGAAATAAGCAGTCAAGCAAATCAATAAAGGTGATTTCAATAAAGGTGACCCTTCTTCCTTTGACAAAAGACATTCAGAACATGGGTGAGTAGATTGGGGAGGGGCACAGAGCGGTAAAGGGTGATCTTAGAGGCAAGGAACTTAGCTCTAAGGGTTGAGCTCATACTTGGCATGCGGAGGCCTTGGTTTGATAGCCTGTACCACATGTTCCCCCACACCAGTGGGACAGACCCCAGGCACTGTATTGGGAGTAGCCCCTAAGCCCTTCCTTCCAAACTCAACTGGAATGGGGTGACGAAGCCTGCAGAGAGGCAGACCTGGGTGGGTGGGAGAGGACAAAGCCAGCAGAGGCAGAAATGGAGGGGGAGCATGGCTCCACAGCACGTCCAGCCCATGCTGCCCTGACGCCCTCGGCCTGGCACGTCCAGCCCCACGCTGCCCTGACGCCCTCGGCCTGGCACGTCCAGCTCACGCTGCCCTGACACCCCCGGCCTGGCACGTCCAGCCCCACGTTGCCCTGACGCCCTCGGCCTGGCACGTCCAGCCCACGCTGCCCTGGCGCCCTCGGCCTGGCACGCCCAGCTCACGCTGCCCTGACGCCCTCGGCCTGGCGGCCCCATCTCCCTGCCACAGAAGCACATCCTGGCTTCTCTGGAGAATCGGCGCTGACAAGCGTGGCCACACTGACTGGCTCATCTTTTGCGCTACAAGCCAGGGTGGGGCAGTTGTGTCATGGGGCCTAACGGGCAGGACTGGCACTGTGGTCACCACCAGGCAGCCTCAGGCTGATGGTGCAGCCAGCACAGGACTGTCTGGGGCTGCTGAGGTCCAGCAACCTCCCAGGCAGAGCAAAAGGGGCCCAAGAGCCAAATCATCTGCCTCTGCTGTTGTTTCTGCCGGTGCGGGGGATCGCACCCAGGATCTCACACATGCAGCAAGTGGCCTCCCGCCGAGTCACGTCCCGGGCCCAACACCTGCCTTTCTGGAGCATGGGTGCAGGTATTGAATGTCTTCCCTCCCTCCCCACAGACAAGAGCAAGAAGTTTTGGAAGATGTTTTAGACCATACTTTATTATTTTTTGTTTGGGGCCACATCCAGCAATGCTCAGGGGTTATTCCTGGCTCTGCATTCAGGAATCCCTCCTGGCAGGCTTTGGAGACCATATGGGATGCTGGGATTGAATCCAGGTCAGTCACATGCAAGGCAAGTGCCTTCCCTACTGTACTATTGCTCCAGTCCTAGTTTGCTATTTAAGAGGCAAACAGGGGCTGGAGAGGGGCGGGGGGAGGGAGAAAGAGAGAGAGAAAGAGAGAGAGAGGGAGGGAGAGAGGGAGAGAGGCGTGCAGAGGGTTAAGGAATCTGCCTTGCATGCAGTAGACCTGGGTTCAGTTCAATCCCTAGCAACCACCATCTATGGTCTCCTTAGCCACACCAAGTGTAATCACTGAGCACAGAGGCACGTGTAAGTGCTGAACACTGCAGGATGTGGCCCAATAAAAGCAAACACATTTTGGGACTGGAGCAATAGCACAGAAGGCAGGGCATTTGTCTTGCATGTGGTCAACCTGGATTCAATCCCCTGCATCCCATATGGTTCCCAAGCACCACCAGGAGTAATTCCTGAATGCAGAGCCAGGAAGTAACCCCTGGATCACTGGGTGTGATCCAAAAGGGAAAAAAACAAAACAAAACAAAAAAACCACCACACATTTCGGAAGCAGACTAACTCAGCCCAAAGGAAACTGCAGCGTCTCCAAATGAGCACAGGCTCACTGTGGCCCCATCAAACGCATCCCACCCCAGAAGGCCTGGTGTGAGCTCCGTGGGCCTAGCTGGCCTCTGCTCTAGCCGGAGGAGTCCAGGCTGGTCAGTGGGAACCAGCCTGGCTTGTGAAAACCCAGCCCAGCTCCCAATAACTAGATAAGGTAAAAGGCCCAAGGAGGAAAATATGAAGAATAAGCCAGTTGCTCGCCATACTCCGCCCCCTGCCCTGACCCATAAGCCACACTGTCCACACTCCTGGAGGCCTGGTCTTTCCTTACACAGATGCATCAGCTGGAATGTGCTCTCTCCCTCTCTCCACGCGGGGTCTCTGCAGCAACTCCACAGCGCCTCTAAACCCCGCCCCCTCAAACACGCGTCTGACTGATCCCCAAGCAAGGCAACAAATGTCAAACATGCCCCACGGAGTGAGAGAAGCTGGGAGGGGGCTGGGAGAATGGCTCAGGTGGCAGAGCTCACTTGTGCTTGCCACGTTGGAGGCTCTAGTATGACCCGCAGCATAACCGGGGTGGTCCTGATACTCCCTGTTGCCCACATGCCCAACTATGAGGCACACATGACCACAAGTCACCCCCTGATCAAAAAGCACCAACAAAAGGCAACATCTTATAGGACCCCACGGACATGAAACTCCAAGGGGGCATTTCCTGGGAAGACAAGATCCTTAGGGTCCACATCTCACTGCTCGTACCCCAGGTGGGCACATCCAGAGCGCAAGTCTTGTATGTGAGTGAGACCTAGGCACCCCCTGGGGGTAGTGCCCTGATTCTTGGCTTTCACAGCTTCCTTCTGTCCCCTGCTTGCTTCTGTGCCCTCCTGGGCTCATGCTGGGGCTGGGCCCCCTTTGGCATGGGAGTCCTTTGAAGGCAGGTGCTGTGCTTAATTCTTTGTTCACCCTCCCAGTACTCCATGTTCTAGGAAGTGACTGAAGGAAGGAATGGACGAAACATCATTATTATTAGTTTTGCTGCTTCCTGACGATAGCTAGTTTTGGAGGTTCCCCCACCCCAGGAAGCATCCATGCAATCTCCCTTCCTAAGCTGCAGGATGGCTAGGCGTCCTCAGAGATCTTTGTGGGGACACAGCTGCCAAACCTGCCTCTCATTCCCGCTCAACCTACCGCCCCTTCCCCTCCGCACAAGCCTCTGTAATGGGCTGGAACAGGGGCCAGTCCTGCCTCCGATTCCTTGCCCTCTCCCCACCCTGAGTGTCCAGCCCAGACCTAGACTCCCAGTGAGCTCCTGGGCCATGGCCACAAGGTCTGGATTCAGGAGTGAACCACCAGGCACTGGAGAGAGATGCAAATTCCTGAGCTGATTCTTGAGGCTACCAAGTCACAAACTCTGCTCCCAGACAGCAGGGATAGGGAGTACATGCCCAGGGACCTGCCCCCTCTAGGGGCCCAGGGCAACGGTCTCCTGGGTAGGAGTGAACCCTGACAGTCCCTAAGCGGAGGCGTGAGGCTAGGCCAGTGCAGGGACTGGCCATAGAGAAAGGGGGCTCCCTTTGGTACAAGTCAGGCTGGAAGGCACGTGTGGGGCCCAGAGGTTCTGAGCACTCCCTGTCTGCTTCCGGGAGGGGAAGGGAGCCTGTCTGCGAGCAAGGTCCAGAGCAGGACTGGGGAAAGTGATGCCAGGAGGGGCCTGGGTGGAGGAAGTAGCCAAGCGAGACTCCTGTTGGAAAAAAACCAGTGCATCCATGGGCAAGGGGAGAGGGAGGAGCAGGAGGCCTGCACAGAAGCCCCCGACCCCACCCCCAAGGATCTCCTGCAAGCCGCTCCTGCCCCAGGTCCCAGAACTCTGGAGTCTGCGCCAGGGACAGCCGCCACGGCAGAGGCCTTGGTTGTGAGAAGCAGCTGATAGAAGCCTTCCACCAGCTGCATTTCACATCAGGGGGAAGGCGGGCCAGACCGGAAAGAGGCTCCCAGGAAGGCCCCATGGGGCCTGTGTGCCTGTGACCCCAGAAGGAAACTTGGACTCAAACCTGGGAAGCTCAGGGTGAGCGTGGGGAGGAAGAGAGCACTGAGCTGGTGCTGACCATGTGCCCTGCACCTTCAGAGGCCCAGGAGGCAGAAGTCCCCCCGGTGGCCATGGGGACCAGGCAGGAAGGCTGTGTGCCGTGCTAGAGCCAGGATGTGAACCGGGCTTCATGGCCAAGCTCTAGGACGGGTTAAGGATGGCTGGGACGGGCTAAAACAGAGATTCAGGAAATGGCGGAGCTGAGAAACCCAGTGCTCCGAGTACTTTCTCTGTGTCCATCCACATCAGTCCTGCTGGGGAGTGGTCAAGCAAGTATGAAAAGCCACTCCCCAGAGAGTCACTTGCCCAAGACCACCGGGAGTGACTGCCAGAGCCTAGAGGGACCCTGCACATCTGGGCTCCCACACCCCAACAACCAGAAGAGGGGTGAGCCTGGCATGCAGCTCCAGGATGGCCAAGAGGCTGAAGCCCAGGGCAGAAAGCTCACACCCAGAGCAGCCCCCCCCCCCAGCACCTCAATCTCCAAGGTCAAAGGCAGAAATAGAGCCCAGGTTTCCTGCCCTCTGGCCCTCTCCGGCAGTGAGGGACACGGGCTTCCTCCCAGAGGAACCCAGGACTCGGATGGACGGCAGCCCTGGAGGAGGTGTCTGGCAGACAAACCTGCTAGAGAGGAAGAAGCCCAGCAGAGAGGGCTTCCCAGGCCCTGCAGGTCTGACTGGGGGTAGGCAGTAGAGGGGTGGACAGTGACTCTCACGTTAAGGCTGACCATTCTGGCATGCTGGGAACAACTGGGGTGTGGCAGGGCAGAAAGGTGAGGGATTTCTGAGGATCCACTCCCGAGGGCTGGGCTTCAGACCCAGGTTCAAGACCCTTGAAGACAAGGCACGGGGGCTGTGCCCTCCTCTCTCCTGGCTGGTTTTGGGTGCAGAGGAAGCCAGGAGGGGCTGGGAGGAACTCGGCATGGAAACGAAAGCCATCAGAAAGGGTACAGGAGGTGGAGAGGGACCGGGAACAGGGGGCCACAGCCACACATATAGGATATAAGGTAAAAGGTTTTAAAACGAGGACTGGGGGCGGAGCAATAGCACAGCAGGTTGGGTATTTTCCTTACACTTGGCCGACCGGGTTCGATCCCCGGCATCCCATATGATCCCCTCCCGAGCACCGCCAGGAGTAATTCCTGAGCGAAGAGTCAAGAGTAACCCCCTGAACGTCGCCGGGTGTGACCCCCAAAAAAGGAATTACTCCTGCGGTGCTGGGGGATCATATGGGATGCTGGGGATTGAACCCGGGCCAGCCGCGTGCAAGGCAAATGCCTTACCTGTTGTGCTATCGCTCCGGCCCTCAGGAGTTATTTTTTTTTTTTTTTGCTTTTTTGGGTCACACCCGGCAATGCTCAGGGGGTTACTCCCTGGCTCTGCACTCAGGAACTACTCCCTGGCGGTGCGCGGGGACCATATGGGGCGCGGGGATCGAACCCAGGCCGGCACAAGGCTGGCCGCATGCAAGGCAACGCCCTACCCGCTGGGCTATCACTCCAGCCCCCACAGGAGTAATTCTTGAGTGCAGAGCCAGGAGCAAACCCTGAGCATTGCTGGGTGTGACCCCCAAAAAAAAAGAAAAAAGGGGGACTGGAGCGATCATACAATAGGTAGGGCGCTGGCCTTGCATGCAGCTAACCCAAGTTCAATCCCCAACATCCCATATTGTCCCCAAGCCCTGCCAAGAGTGAATCCTGAGTACAGAGTCAGGATACCCCTGACCACTCACTGCTGGGCATGGCTCAACGCCCCAAAGAGAGATTTTTAAACAGGGATGAGTGGACGATACTCCAGTTCTGCTGCTGTGTGACTTTTATTGAGTTTGCTTATGGTGTCTTTGGGAAGATGGTGGAGGAAACTGGCATATTGACGGCAGATGCGAGGTGTTGGATCAATGAAACAATCATTAACAGTGTTGGAAATCATAATACATCGATAAAGATGCGAGGAAGAAAATAAAGGCAGGAAATGCTCCAATTACCAAAATATTATTTTAAAAAGTCATAAAATTTCAAACTAATGAAAAAAAATAAATGACATAAAAGAGGTTGGTGGGGCTTTGTGGCTCCTTCCTGCCCTCCCCCCATACCCCCAACATATCTCAGGGAGCCACAAGGGCATAGTAATGCCGCCTCCTGGTCAGATGGGTCAGAGCTACAGCCCAACACTGCCTGGGTTCAGTGGCGCTCGGTCCTGCAGGGTCAGGGGCGGGAAGGAACTCAGAACCTCACACGTAGGAGACATCCACATCCCCGACACAGAGCCAGGATTGATCCCTGAGCACAGCCTGTTTGGCCTAAAAACCAAACAAATCAAACAAAAAGACAGCGACAGCCAGACAGGACACCCAGATTCAAATGCTAGCAAGGTCCTCTCCCGGCCAGGCCCTATCCTAAGCCTGAGTGAGCAGCTGCCCACTAAGTCCAGCAATCCCTGAAAGATGGATCTGCTGTCTCTTGTGGGCACTGAGGAAGCCAAAGAGCTCTGAAATGCGAGAGGGAATTTTTCTTTTTTTTTTTTTTTTGCTTTTTGGGTCACACCCCGGCGATGCTCAGGGGTTTCTCCTGGCTCTGCACTCAGGAATCACTCCTGGCGGTGCTCGGGGACCATATGGGATGCCGGGGATGGAACCCGGGCCGGCATGGGCCGGCCGTGTGCAAGGCAAGCGCCCTACCCGCTGGGCTATCGCTCCAGCCCCAGTTTTGTTGTATTTTAAGGAAGTTGTAGCAGGCTCCTTCGGCGCCAGGTCCTGACCTGAGCGGACAGGAGGCTCTGAATAGCGTCGCCCACCTGAGAGTGAACATCTCCCCTGCCACATAGACACAGGGTCACAGAGCTTGATTTCGAGTGCTGTCCCACATGCTACCGAGGGAAGCCACAATGGAGCTGGCATGAGCTCCCTCCATCCTCAACGCTGACAACCTCCACCCCCCCCCACACACACAAGGGCTTGGGGAGGGGATGCGGCGCAGGTTCTTGTCATTCTGCAGATGGAAAAACCTGAGACTCAGAGTGGGCATCTGTGCACAGGGCCAGAAGAATAGCAGGAGAGTGCTCAGAGTCATGCTTTGCCTTCAGTTAAGAGATAAATCAGTCTTGGGTTTAGCACCGAGGGTGCTCAGGGCAGGGATACCTTGGAAAGGGACCTCATGTGGGGAGGGAGGCATCCCCAGCCCAGGACAGAGGGAGGGTTGGCTCAGCTGAATAGGTGATCCCAGAGCTTGTATCTAAGGCTCGGGTTATGTGCCTGCTGAGGCTGACTCTGCAGCTCGGGGGACCCTGAAGGGGTTTCTCCAGACATTCCCCACATGCCTTGGGCAGCCGTCCCACCACCCCCTCACTGTGGCCCCAGGCCCAGGGCCCAATACCCCACCACCCCCACAGCTGGGCAGGAAGGTCGGAGCCCCACAGTCCCCAGGATAGCTGCAGCTGCCCAGGGCAAGGCTCCAGGCATCTGGGCGGAGTGAGCTCACCCCATGGAAATCCAGGCGGAGGCGGGGACATGCGCGTAGGCTCTGGGTCCCGGCCTGCCCACCTGCTCCAGTGCCAGCCATTCAGCCTCAGTGACCTCTGCACTGAGATCCTCTCCCCAACCTCCAGGGAGGGACCCAAGTCAGACAACCGCTGTGAGCCAGGCCCCCAGGTAATGCATACCTGGACTCTGCTGAACACTGGGCCCCCGCACACAGCGTCCTGTGGCCCCTCCCCTCCCCTGCCACCGCCACCCCTGCACTGCCCGGGCGGCAGCGGATGAACTGCAGCAGGCACTGCAAGTGGAGTCTGCGAGGGCTGCACTTTGCTGTGTAAACTGCCAGGGGCGAGTGCCCTGACACAAAGGCCACAAACCCTTTAATCCACTGGCAGGAGGAGAGGGGCAATGGGCTGGGAGGGGGAGGCTGCGGCCTTCTCTGGCATGCCTGCATGGCCGTGCCACATGCTACACGGGAGGCCTGCCAGCTTCCCACACTCCCAGGGCTGCCAGGCCACCGCGACAGTGGCCAGAGATGGTCCCCGAATAAGGAGGGCCCGGTTCATTGGGGCTCCAGCTCCAGGTGCTGCGATAAGGCCTCTGCACCCTTATCTCTGGCAAACTCACAGTCCCATGAGTCAGACACTGCCCCCACCTCCTGCTCCCCACTTTACAGATAAGGAAAGAGGCTCAGAGGTGAGGTCACAGGCCCGCCCACCCCTGGCTCCCCCAGATCCACATGGTCTGGTGGTGGCAATCCAGACAGACTGAAGGCAGGCCCCCTCCTTCCACTGTGAGCAGGCCTCTGTTTCTGATCTCCGCCCCTTTTTGTGTGTGTGTGTGTGTGTGTGTGTGTGTGTGTGTGTGTGTGTGTGTGTGTGTGTGTGTTGTTCACCCCCAAGGCCTGGGAGCCGGAAAGGCTGCATTCCAGACAGGGCCTGTCCCTGTCCTGTTGAGACCCCAGGACCTGTCAGGGCCTTGCTTCCACGGTGCGAGAGGAAGTAGAAAGCCGGAGCCTGCGGATCCATGGCATGGAGCACCTGGTGTGCTGCTGACCGAACCCTGGGCCCGACATGTGTGAGGCAAGTGCTCTACCGTTCAGCGCCTCCCCAGCCTCACCACACAGTAAAGCCCCCAGCTCTCCCTGTTCAGCAAACTCCTGAGCCCTTAGTCCACACACCGGCCATGACAGCCACCTTGGGAGAGCCAGGAGGTGCTCACCTGTTTTGACTCACGCTGCGTCTTCAGAACAGAAAACACGACATGGGTTCCATGAACATCAGGGGGTCTCCCTAGCAACCTGAATTGCTGAAGGAATAAACTTGCCCAAAATCTTTAAGTAAAACTCAGCCCAGTTTACGAAAGAGAGAGAAGCCCTGAAAGAGTGAACATTTTCAAGACCACACACTAGAAAGTCTTCGAACTAACTCTGGGCCTCAATTTCCGACTGATAAAACTGAAGCCTTAACATATCCTCCTAGGGAGAGGAGGAGGCTGAATCACAAGGAACCCTAAAATCTCTCTTCCAGGCCCCATTCCCAGTGATGAAAGGGGAATACAGCTTGGGGCACTCCCTTCCTAGGGCTATTGGAGACAAAAAGTGGAATGAGGGAGACCTGTGTCATGACAAGAACGCTGGACATGGCTGGTCCCTGTAGTCCCTGCCTCAATGATCCCTAGGATGGAGCTAGCGTGGTGCCCAGAAGGCCCTGCCTTGGTCAGGCGCAGTGAGAACCCTTCTACGCCAGGTCTCCATGCAATGCAGGCAGGGGGCAAGGGGGGCAGGAGATAGACTGCTCAGATCCCCACCCCCCCAGTTCCTGGCTGTCTTAGCCTCTGTCTGGGAGGTGGCCTCAGTTTTCATCTCCATAAAGGAAAAATGATAATCCCGGAGGCCATGGGCTAGAGAGATAATACAGGGATTCAGGCGTTTGCTTGTACGTGACCAATTCTAGTTCGACCCCCAACATGACATATGGTCTTCTGAGCCCCACCAAGAGTGATCCCTGAGCACCACTGGGTGTGGCTGCCAAACAAGCAAACAGAAAAAGAGCCCTGCCCTTGAAGGTTCGCTTTAAATGACTCTGACTTCTGACACTGGCCCAGCTGTGTGCTGGGACCCAGCGAGGTGGACAGGCCCCAACACCGTGGTCCTAGGGAAGCGCCATTATCCTGAGTGACAAGTGACGGGGAACCATGTGTGCAGGAGCTCCTGAAGAAGGGCAGGTGCAGGAAGGGCCCCAAGGAAGGGGCTCAGCCAGGCAGGATGGAAGCTGGGAAGGTTTCCCAGGAAAATGACTATTTCCTGGGTCTGGGGAAAAAGACTTCAAAGTAGATGGAGGAAGAGGAGGGAGTATGCAGTGGACAGGAAGAACACGGCAAGGGCAGTGGTCACAGAGGGCCAAGTGCAGAGCATCAAAGGGAAGCAAGAGGCAGGAGGTTTCTCTACCCTCAGTGAGGTGCTCCTCGGGGGCTGTGTGCGAAGCTCAGTTCTAGTGCTCCCACAGTTCCTGCACACTCCTGCCCCACAGGCACCTCCCAAAGGGGCCTCCCCGACGCTGAGCAACAGCCTGCCACTTCACAGAGACCAAGCAGGAAGCCACTGGGAAATGTCCGGCCAGCTGCCAGGTGCAGCCACGGCAGTGTCGGGGAGGGAGCTGGAGCGGTTTCCGGCCTGGCCGCCCACCAAGAAGGTCCCTGAAGGGTGAACACAATCCGCCAAGTGCTGTTCGTGCCAACAGCTCCTGTCGTGTTCACGTGCCCATCTCCTGCCCACGGCCAGGCTCAGTTCTCAGTTTCTCTGGCTCCCAGGTGGCCCTGCTGCTCAAGAACATGGGTGAGTCGTGGGCCTTCAGGACACACCCACTGGGCTAGGTGTTCCCAGGCACTCCCGGGCCACTTGCCACAGATTTCCTGCCTGATGCCCTAGCACCATGCCAGCCTATGGAGGGCGAGGCAGCTTGGAGGATGGTCCATGAAGTCTTACAGAAATGAGCTCCGCAATGGTGATGGTCAACTCCCGATCTATGAGGTTAGACATCTCCTCTGTTGCTCTCAAATCCCCAGAGGGCTAGCAGAGCCCTGGTTCTGGCCCACCAGGTGCTGGAAGCTCCACTCCCACCCATGCAGTGGCTCACACCTCTCCAGTTTCTGCCTGTGTCCACTCAGCTTGTCCATGGCCCCTACACACTCAGTCCCTTTGCACCTCAGGACCTTTCACATGCTGGGTCCTGCCTGGGAGGCTCCCCCAGCTATGCTCACACCTTTCGTTCCTCCAGTTTCACTTCTGACTGACCACAGCCTGTGCCAAGGATCTATTAGAGATAACTGTGCCATTTCCCTCTCCTGCCTCAAAGCATCTCATTGCCTCTATCTCCACTCTGCCTGCTGGGCCATAACCACTGTGTCCCCCACTCCAAAATCAGCTCTGCAAAGATAGGGTCCACTCTGCTCCCTGCTCTATGCTCAAGATCTTGTACATAGTAGATGATCAATAGTATTCTGTTGTTCTTGTTGTGGGGTCACACCCAGCAGCACTCAGGGCTTACTCCTGGCTTACACCAGGAATCACTCCTGGTGGGCTCTGGGGACCATATGGGGTGTCAGGGATCCAACCTGGGTCAGACACATACAAGGCAAAACGCCCTCCCTGCTGTGCTATGGCTCCAGTCACTGTAGTATTTGTTGAACGAATGAGGTTAACAGATGAAGGCACAAGTCCCTTACCTTGTCAGAGCTGAAAGTGTCACAGATGGAACCCAGAGCTCTGTCTGGTTTCAGCCTCGCATCTAGTTCATGGGAGCCAGAGAGATAGCATAGGGATTAAGGCACTTGTCTTGTATGTGGCTGACCTGGATTTGATCCCTGGCACAGTATACGGTCCCCCACAGAACCTCCAGGAAAGAGACCTGAGTACACACCCCAGAGTAAGCCTTGAGTAGAGCCAGCTGTGGTCCCCAAACAGAATGAACCAACTGACCCCACAACTCAGGATGACCTGAGCTCTCCTCCCACCACCCAAGACCTGAGTCTGTCATCCAGGAGGTCCATCTCTGGGAGAGAAGCTGCAGCCCAGGGTCACTGGGGAGAGACCTGCCCTCTCCTATAGCATTCCAGGGAATGGGCCACGCTCAGAGGCAGAGGGGTCAGAAAGCCTCGTGTCAGGCCACCAGGACACTAGGCCTTAGTGACTCCACTCCTGCTTGCTCCTGCGGGCATCAACAACAGGAAAAAACAGGCTGAAAAGGCAGCCCGCAGCAGCTGCAGCCAGGAGGCCAGCTCCCCTGGCCCCCAGGGCTTCCTCATCAGCTTCCTGGAGGGGAAGAGGGGGCATCAGGCTCCTGTCCACAGCCCAAGGCAGGCTGCAGGCCACAGAGCTGCAAATACAGGGGAGGGCCCCTTCCTTTCGGAGTGCCCCGACCCCTTCCCTCAGACGAACGTCCATCCCAGGCAGGCACAGGAGCTGGACAGGAAGAGATGCTGGCGAGGGTCCAAGCCGACAAACACATCTGGGAAGGCTGGTTAAACAAAGCTGAGCTGGGCCCTGAGCCCTCAAGGCCTCCCACGCCAGGATGGAGCTTGCCGCCCAGTGTTTCCCAAACTGGCTCTCATTGGAACCCTTTCTTCACACCAAGATGCTGAGAGGCTAGGCTGGGGCTCCCACTGGCAAACAGGGCAGGGCTGGCGCAGGAAATTACAAAGTCGGAACCAAGTTCTGGAGAAGCTGCCTGGCAGAGGGCTGTTATCACCGGCATCGTCACTTATTTTTATCTCCCCACCACGCTGTGGCAGAAAGACTCAACACGGCTCATCAAAGGAAAACGTCACAGCAAAGGTCAGCTGAACGTAAGGGAGCAAACGCGCAGCCAGGGCAGACAGGCCAGCCTGGCGCGGCGGGCGCGTGGTCAGAAAGCTGACGGGCAAGCGGAGCTGCGTGTCCAGCAGCTCGTACTCATGCTCAGAGCTTTCCAGTAGCCAATGGGAAGGAGGAAACCTGACCACCCCCTGGTGTGTGTGTCCCAGGAGGCAAAAAACAAATCCGTTGCTTAGACGAAGCACAAGCCTCTCCCGACACGGAGGGCAGGAACGTCCAGAGGGAGGTTCTGCCAGGCACTGGCCTTGCCCTGTGAATAGGGCACCTGGAGTCTACGGGACAGGGCCCTCCGAGGCTGAAGTCAGGGAAAAAGGCTGCTGTGATCTGGAGTTGAAACGGCAGCCTAGCCAGCACCACCAACATCCTCGGTCTGGGCAGCATTACCCATCTCTCCCCAGGTCTGAACACAGTGCCCAAAATAGCAGGAGAGAGCAAGGGTGCCAGGAGGCCCCAGTGGCCCGCCCATGGGCAAACGGGGTGGGGGATAAAGGCACACACAGCTCTGGTATACAAATGAGTACCTTCATTTGGGGCCCAGGCCCTCTGGGAATCCCCCACCTCCTTGGTTCCCCCCCTGGCTGCACGTTGCTCACGCAGAACTCCAGGCTCTCGGCTCCACCCTTCCCACAAGGCGGGCCTCTCTGTGGGAGCCAAGTGGAAAAGGCTCCGCAGAAACCCAACTCGCTCCATATAGGGAAGTGCTCAGAGAGCTCCTGCTCCCACCGCCAGGATCAGACTCCCTCCGGGTCCTCCTGGCCCCCCAGCTGCAGGCAGAGACAATGGGGGGCTATTCTGGGCTGGATGAGTATTTAAAGCCCTGGCTGGGTCTCTGGGGTCCCTGGGGTACAAGAGACCTTGACCTCTGCAAGACCTTCCTGAAATTGTTATGGCTCAGACTGTTGGGGGCTGTGCCTGTGAGGCTTGTCCGGGATCCCAAGTGCCACCTCCTCCTGGAGGCCCCTCAGGGTCACGTGACGTGCAGCACTGCTAAAGAACCTCAGAAGAATTAGGTCCCGGCTCTGCTCTGCCTCTGTTCTCTGGGCCTGTTGTATTTTTTTTTCCCACCTCTGCAACACGTGGATAAGAGGGCTGAAGTGATAGTATATAAGCAGTTAGGATCCTTGCCTCACACATGGTCAATCCCCCATATGGTCACCAAAATCCCACCAGGAGTGATCCCTGAGCATGAAGTTCTGACACTGAGCACTGTCGGGTGTAGTTCAAATGCAAAAAAAAAAAAAAGTAGATAATAGCAGTGCGTAAAAAGTGCTACTCGGCGCCTGAAGATGTAGCCATGGTCTGGGCTAGAATGTCAGCAGGGACCGAGTTTCATGCACTTCATCACTGCTCTTTTCCTAGCATCTAGTAGGTGCCAAACAAATCGATAGTTACAGGCTGATGTGAATCTTGGTGGAGTGTGTCTGCGTCTCCCACAGAAGCAACCATGGTGCCAGGTGAAGGCAGTGAGTGTGGGCGGGCGATAGCACAGCGGGAAGGCATTTGCCTTGCACGCTGGTTGACCTGGGTTTGATCCCTGGCATCCCATATGGTCCCCCGAGCACCGCCAGGAGTAACCCCTGAGCATTGCGGGTGTGACCCAAAAAAGAAAGAAATGAAAAAAAAGAAGGCAGTGAGTGAGTCTCTCGGACGCCAAGCTCTCATTTGGAGCATGGAGGTCCAAGAACCTCACCATGCCAAAGTCTTCAGTGAGGTTCTTGACATATTATCTCATTTGCTTTGCCCCACAATTTCAATCAACCAAAAGCTAGATACCAACAAGCATGGAAATGGCAGTTCCAATCCAAGTGGTTTAAGGAACTTAAACTTAAGGTCCTAAAGCTCAGCGGCCAAACTGGGACTCAAACCAGGACCCCCCCCCCGCCCCCCGCTTCCCCACCCCCACCACCCAAGTGCCTGCTGCCCACACACGAAAATGCAAGCACAAGGACAGACAGGGCAGGGGGCATGAGTGGAGAGCCAGAGACCTCCTCGTTCAGCCACCAGGCAGCTGTATGACTTCAAGCAAGTCACTGGGTGTCTCTGAATCTGTTCTGTCTTCCATGAGAAATGAGACAGCTGCATGGGCATAACTTAGGCTTTGTGCATGAAGGCCGAGGGTCCATCCCGAGCACCCCATGAGCACTGCTGGGTGTGCCCCCAAAACACAAAAAGAAACGGGCGATCATGTCTACGTCTTTCATAATTAGAGAGATGCAAGGAATTAAAAGATGTGCCAATGTTCCCCAATATGAATCCCAATCCCCTCCCGCGGGCAGCGGCTCTGAAGAATGTTGAGAAGACGTGTGGGTTGGAGTGGGGTTACGAGGTCCCCCCACATCTTTTCAGCAGCTGCGGATAAAAAGCTCTGTGCTCTGCATAAGCATGGGGATACAGGGCTAAGGAGTGGCTGTGACCCTTCTGTGTCACCCTTCTCTGCTGACAGCTGCTGAGGCCTCAGGGCCAAGGGCCCCACTGCAGGCGGGTGGGAGCAGGCTGCCTGGGGTCATCTCGGTCCTCCTGCTGCCATGTGCTCACATCCCCGGAGTGCCTGGGCCTGGGCCGGCTGGGTCCTGGCAAGGACACAGGCCTCCCTGCCCCACCCACAGCCCTTTACCCAGTTTCCGGAGAAGTCTGGGGTGAGGTGCAGGGGCTGGAGCAAAGGTCTGTGGGCTGACCATGCCTGGAGGCTGGGCTGCCCCAGAGACCCCGTGGGAGCGGGGCAGGGCAGTGCAAGCCGGGTCTGAGGAGAGGTCTGTGGTTTTACTGGCAAGGGGCCTGGATGCAGGCCCTTGGGGAGTCTGCTAGAGGCTGTGGACTCAGTCTCGCTAGCCCTACCAAGGCCCCGGAGGCCCCCTCAGCTCCACACCCAGCTCCATGCCAATCCTTCCTCACAGGCTCCAGCCCACGTGGCCCTCTCTCCCTCTCTCTCCTCGAAAGTCGCACGTACCTATAATTACAACTGACCTTATTTTCCAAAGCAGACATGGAAAAGCAGCTTAACGGAGGAGTCCCAGGTCACTTCCAGGTTCCAGAGGCAGCATGGAAGAGCTAGTTTGGATGTACAGGCTTTCAGACCATGCTTATGGATTGGCAGGGACACTGCTACATTTTAGAAGCCAGAACCATAATACAGAGGGTAGAGCACTTGCCTTGTACATGGCCAACCTAGGTGTGATACCTGGCACCCCTAGACTGCTGAGTGCAGAGTCGGGGGTAAGCCTTGAGTACTGCCAGGTGTGGCCCAAAATCAAAATTTTTTTTATTATTATTATTATTATTATTATTATTATTATTATTATTTTTGTTTGTTTTTTGGGTCACACCCAGCAACGCTCAGGGGGTTACTCCTGGCTCTGCACTTAGGAATTACTCCTGGTGGTGATCAGGAGACCATATGGGATGCCAGGGATCGAACCCGGGTCAGCCTCTTGCAAGGCAAATACCCCACCCGCTGTGCTATCGCTCCAGCCCCCCAAAACCAAAATTTATTAATTAATTAAATTACAGTTGAGTAATAAAACAAGGCCATCATACGGGAGATGGCTCAATGGGCCAAGCGCATGTTTCTTGTGAGGGAGCCTTGGATCTGACGCCTGGTACCACACGGTCCTCTGAGCACTGCCAGGAGTCCAGCACTGAGCTGGGAGTTGCCCCAGGACCATGAAAGTGAAAATAGAAGCCATCTTAAGAAACGTGGGTCCACATGGCTCACCACACCACCACCGCCACCACCAGGAGCTGAGTGAGGACCAGCCTGGCTACTGCTGTGTGACCCTGGGAAGATCACCTGACCTCTTTGAGCCTCTGTTTTCTCCTCATCAAACAGAAGTAAAAATGCCACCTCACCAAACTGCTGTCTCAGAGCTCTGTCTCTTGCTTACAGTATGAGGTGCAAGTGTCCCTTCTTCCCTCCGTCCCTTGGGGCTCCGTTACCAAGGGTTCCCATGACAAGAGCTTTCCCCAGAACCTAGGGTACGGAGGAGGGCTTCCTGCTCTGTTCCCTCCTGGGTCAGAGAAGGCGCAAGAGAACCTGAAAGACTCCAGCGGGCTCCCAGATGGTGGAGTGGGGTGCGGAAGGGAGGTCACCCAATCAGTGCCCTCCTTTATCAGCAGGGGAAACCCTGAGCACAGAGGCAAAGACACAGAGTGCTTGGGAGAGAGTGACTCACGGGCTTCCCTTGCATGCAGCTGTGATGGGTTTGATCCCCGGCACCACATATGGTCCCCTTGAGTCCCGCAGGAGTGATCCCTGAGCACAGAGCCAGGAGTAAGCCCTGAATACCGTTGCTGGGTGTGGTCTCCAAACTAAAAGACGCCAGGGAGGGCTTAGCAAGCTGTGATGAAGGTCCCGAGTTCAAATCCCATCTGTGACTCCCACTTCCTGCTGGACAGTGTCATGTTAGTGGCCCCCTGCCCCACACTATCTCATGGCTAAGCCACACCCTGTGTCCAGCCTGCTTAGAATCATGTGGGGACTCAAGGGTGGCAACCAGAGTCTCCCTGCACCCTGACAGGGGGGGGTCGCACCCAGAACCCAACTCTCCCATCTCTAACACGGCTTCTCCATCTGCCATGGGGAGCCCCCGCCCCAGGGCTAGGGCCCAGGGCCACAGTGAGAAAAATGTCATTCAGTTGGGTCTTTGCTGGAGGCAAATCAGGCCCCACATCCCACATTCAACCTCTGGGTCTTGCACAGGTCCTTCAGGTCTAGCCCAAGTCCCAGGCAGGCAGGCACAGCTGACACAATGGCCATTAGGATTGGCCAGGATGTGTGTCCTTGGCAGGGAGGGCCCCCCACCTCCTGGGGCTCAGGTTACCGGAAATGGTAACACTCCTGCCGCCTGCCACCTCAGCCCTGGAATGCCCGGCTGCCTCAGCGAACATCCTGTCTGCCTTGGCCCCGGAACATCCAGGGAGAGCCCCGGGACCGCAGGGCATGGGCTCACCCTCAGCTCCTGAGCCAGGAGAAACGGCCATAACTGATCGGTCAGGAGGGAAGGGGAGGGCTGGATGAGAGCCACGTCGACTCTGATCCATTCTGTCATTCACATGAGGTCGGAGGAAGGCGCTGATCCTTAACCTGACCCAGGGAGGTGCTGCAAGGTGTACTCAGCCAGGACAAAGCCTGCAGGGAAGCCTGGCTCAGCCCATGCCAGCTGAGCTGGCCACTGAGCACCCCCAGTCTGTGCCTCTGATATGCAAGTGACAAGGAGTGTGAACTTCATGGAGCTGAGCCAGGAGGCACAGGGCCTGGCACTGAGCTAGGTGTCAACACACAGTAGCCAACAGTGGTTTGGGGTTTGACAAAGGTTTGACAAGAAGAAGGCCAATAACCAGGAATGGCCGGGCAGGTCTTTGGAGCACACCCCACCTTCGTGAAGCTGGCATAAGTGACCACACAGACCATAAAGGTGTGTTGGTTCCACGGTGAGGGGCTAAAAAAAGGGACAGAAGCAGCTGCATGAGGTGCGATTTCGAAGCCAGGAAGGAAAGTGACAGCAGAGACATGATAGAGGAACCTGCAAGCAGAAGGAGGAGCACAAGGAGTGCAGGGTCCTGGCTTCAGGGCAAAGGGTCATTCTGGAAGGGGGCGGGGCTGGTTCTCTGACCCTGGCCCAGGCCCTGTGCGCCAGGTCTAGTTACTTCCTGTTCTTCCTCCCATTCTGTTCTTCAGATAAGCAATGGCTTGAGGCTCTGAGTACTGGAGGTGTGAGGCAGAGCAGGGTAGAGGTGGGGTGGGGGGCTCAGATCTGCCGGTTGGGTCTCTACATTCTCCGCGAGTCCTGAACCAGGTGGCTCTGTCCACCTCGTGTTGTGTGTGTGTGTGTGTGTGTGTGTGTGTGTGTGTGTGTGTGTGTGTGTGTTGTAGGGGGCAAGGAGGGAGAGCAGGGGAGGAGCTCCCTAGGTGACAGCACCACGGGAACTTGGATCCACTGCTCCTCCCACATGGGTGTGAAAGCCATGGGCAAGCCCTTACCAAAATGAACTGTTAGGAGTGACCTGGTGCCCCAAAGCTTGCATCCTGCCCGAGCCTTGTCCCCACGCAACCGCCAGCGTCCATCAGCGCTAGGAATCTGTCCCACCCTTCAGTATGGGGCGGCAGACACACCCAAGGCCCAGCGCAGGAAAAGCTTGGGTGCTCTGATCAGGCAGAGGCTCACATAGGCCTTTGTAACCAGGGGAGCCAAAGCCGACTTGCCCTCCTGGGCACTGGGCCAGACCTGGAGGCCTAGCCAAGTGCAAACAGCATGCCTGGCACCCAGATACAGGCGCGTTAGAGCGGGCAGGCTGCCCACAGCCCCCGTCACAACAAACTATCATCTCTGCCTAGCTTGGGGGGCCCTGGGGCCCAGGCAGCCGGTACCTCTGCTGGGAGCTAGGGGCAAGACAGGGCAGACCACCCCTCCCCCCTCCTCTGCCTCACAACCACTACCTCCAGCTCAGGGCTGGAGACTGATTCCAGAGAGTAGCCACTGAATGGGGAGATAAGTAGGGACAGGCCAGGCAGAGGAGGTGGGAAATGAAAGGGGACGTTTCACCATTCTGGGTGAATTCAGGAGGAGGAAGAATGAGACCTCCTCAGCTGCCGAGGAGAGAGACACACAGGACAGGTAAGACAATCCTATCCCTCCAAACCGTGGTCTCTCAAGCCTCCCCAGGTCAGGGCTTCCAAGCTAGGACAAGGGGGCCATGATGGTGGCAGCAGCAGGCCTTAGGGCAATGGATTCACATGCATCGGTACTGTCCAGGACAACTTCCTGCAGTGACAAAAAGTCACACAAGAAACAGCCACACGGGGCGGAGCGGATAGCCCAGCGGGTAGGGCGTTTGCTTTGCACGCCGGCCTCTGCCGGCCTGGGTTCGATCCTCGGCATCCCATATGGTCCCCCAAGCACCGCCAGGAGGTAATTCCTGAGTGCAGAGCCAGGAGAAACCCCTGAGCATTGCCGGGTGTGACCCAAAAACAAACAGACAAACAAAAAAATAAAACAGCCACAATCACCTGTGTCCATGGAGCACTTGAAACTCATTTCCATAGTATTGGAAGCCAATGGTTTTACTGGAATCAATTTATTATCCCCTTTTTTTTTTATTCTCCCCTTTTTTTTGTCTTTTGGGCCACTCTCAGCAGTGTGTCCAGCACTCAGAGTGGTGCTGGGGAGGGGATGGACCATGAGGGATCAGGGATCAAACCCAGCCCCCAGCATACAAAACATGAGCACCAGCCCTTCAAATCATCTTCCCAGTTCTACAGAGCACTTGAAATGTGGCTCATGCTACCAAGGAACTGAACTTATCACTTTACATTGTGTTAGATTAGACCCCTGTGGGCTGGAGAGATACTACAGGGTTGAAGGCACTTGGTTTGCAATCCACCAACTCTCGTTTGTTTCTGCCACTGCAGATGGTGCCCAGCGCTACCAGGAGTGATCCTTGAGCACCGTGCCAGCACCACGAGGTGCAGTCCCAAATCCCTCCACCAAAATAAAGTGAGCTTTCATACTCAAGCAAATAAATAGTTCCCAGTGGCTAGTAGCTACCACACTGCACAGTGCTGGAAACACCACCACGAGCCATGAAGCTATCTTGATTCTACGAGGAGGAAACTGAGGCCTGTGGCTGGCTGTCCACAGCAGTTCAACAGCTACGGCTAAATCAGATCCCAGACTGGTCTCCTCGGCTGGGCTCCCCACCCGGGCTATTGTCAATACTGGAACAGGCTAACGGAAATCGTACATGTGTGCCCGATAAGAATGTCCCGTAAATCAAGACATCAAGTCTCTTGCTCTTGGCCTGGATTCTGTCAGCTGCCCTGGTTATCACAGGCTGGCCAGAAGCTCGGTTGGGCCATTTATAAAAGTCTTTGATTTCTCGACATGAAGAAAGGGTAGGATGATGATGGCATAATCCCAGCTGGCGGAGAAGCCAAGTATTGGTCAAGAAAGTTGAACCCGGCTTTTCCCATCTCATCACCCAGACCCGTGTCTGTCGCTGAAGCTCCAGATATTGGACACACAGTCCTGCCTCTAGGCCGTTCTGTTGACTCCTTCCCTCCTAAAATGCTGCTCCTCTGCCTCCCAATGGAATCTGTTCATTTGTCACTCAGGGGCTGGCAAAACTGCCCCCTTCTATTCTGAAGATTTCCCCAGAATTGCCACAGAGATGTCTTTCTCTGCCCATCCCCACTTCTGCAAGACTTAATTTCTACCTCTGAGAGCAGTAGAGACTTGGTCTTAATTATAGACATTTGAGTTAAAAGCCTCTCCCTCTGGATTCCAAAGTACCTGGCGAGAGACACCAAGTGGGTGTTTTTTCTTTTTGTTTGTTTTGAGGCCAAACCTGGCCAGTGCTCAGGGCTTACTCTTGGATCTGCACTCAGGGATCAGTCCTGGCAGTGCTCAAAGGCCTTATTGGATGTGAGAATTGAACCCAGTCAGCTGTGTGCGAAGCAAGTGCCCTTCTTGCTGTACTATCACTCCAGCCACGGGTTGGAGCTTTGTCCTGTGGTTTTATTTTATTTATTTAGTTTTGCTTTTTTTTTTTTTTTTTTTTTTGTCACACCCAGCAGTGCTCAGGGGTTACTCCTGGCTCTGCACTCAGGAATTACTCCTGGTGGTGCTCAGGGGACTATATGGGATGCGGGGATTGAACCCAGGTCGACCAAGTGCAAGGCATATGCCCTACCCGGCTGTTCTATTGCTCCAGCCCCTGTCCTAAGGTTTTAATGTCTTTCTTCTAACCCATGGTTTCATGCAGATAGAGCACTACAATTTAACATGCATAGCATAAGGACCCAACTCATATACTTTGCTTATTGTTTTTAGTATTTTGGGTTAGGGTTACCCAGCAATGCTCAGGATTTACTCCTGGCTCTGCACTCAGGGATCATTCCTGGCGGTGCTCAGGAGACCATATGGGATGCTGGGATCAAACTACTGTCAGTAGCATGCAAGGCAAGTGCCTTACCCACTCTACTATCACTCCGACCCCAACTTTTTCTATACTATTGACCATTGAACACCACAGCTTTGAACTGTGTGGGCTCATTTATCCTTATCACTTATTAATAAAAAATTGTCTTATCAACAGATGATGTAAAACTGACAATATCAATAAAAATAACCCAGCATAGTAAAGGTGCCCTTACTTCTTTATGATTTTTTAGCAGCATTTTCTTTCCTCTAGATTATTTTATTGTAAGAACACATCCTACAAAACATATACTAATCAACTTCCAAAATACTGGTAAGACTTCCGGTCAGCCACACATTCTGAGTAGTTAAGTTCTGTCTCGGGGAGTCAACAGCTGCATGTGAGGGAGGGGCAGTACAGGGGTAAGACTTTGCATGGAGCATATGTTTCCCTGAGCACAGAGCCAGGAGTAACTCCTGAGATCAATCTGGTGTGTCCCAAAAACCCAAACCCCTACCCTCACCCCAAGAAAATACTACATATGGATTCAGCAAGAGAGACCAGGTCAACTGCATAACAAAGGCCCTACAAGTGGGGGCTACTTGAGCGTTCTTCTCCTGGGGTTCACATGTAACAGGTGTGTTTTGAACGTTTGCTGCTAGACTGGTTCATCACAAGTGTTCCAGGGACAGGCACGGTGACCGGTGACCAGAACTGAGCAGGCTGCCCTGCGCTGACTCTGCCTCCCCCTGACCTGCCAGGCTGTGGCCACAGGCTGGACCACAGACATATTGATGGAGAAACCCTTCCCTGTTCCCATTTATCTCCAGGAGCAGGGCATATGGGATGATTTTGGGGAGACCCCCATCTGGATCCAAAGGGTGAGTGGATTCACACAGTAGTGAGTCTAAGTCTCCAGAGCATGGCTAGGGCTGAGAATGGGGTAGGGCACAGCATCTGCAGCCTTCTTTTATCCTGAACACCAAAAAGAAGCAAAGAAAGTAAGAAAGGAGGGGGCTGGAGCCATAGTATAGTGAGTAGGGCACTTGCCTTGCAAGTGTGTTCGATTGCGTTTGATTCTCCGGCGTCCCTCAAGCACTGCCAGGAGTAATTCCTGAGTGCAGAGCCGGGAATAAAACCTGAGCATTGCTGGGTGTGACCCAAAAAAGTAAAAAAAAAATAAAAGCAAGAAAGGAAATCAGGGGACACTTGACTTTCTCCCATCCAAACAGAAGCCTGTCTTTCCCCAACTCCAGCCCAGACCAAAAGAGGGAAAGGAGTGATAAAAAAAATTTTGGGAGGAGAACAAACAACAATAATGTCTATGCTGGCCTCTCCCCAGACCTAATTCTCACCACTGTCTGTCTAATGAGCATAAAGCAGGAATAAGTAAAGTTGAAGCCGCTCCAGCCTTGACATACACGGATCTTCCAGGGGACCTGGGAGTCTAGAGTGTGGATTCTGGGGTGTCAGTTGTGAGTGGGGCCTGAGACTGTGTGACAAGCTTCCAGGTGTGACCCAAGCTGCGGTACCTGGACCACCCTTTGATCCATAAGGATATTAGAGGATGAGAACCGCACACTGAAGTTCTCAATAAAACTTCTCTGTGCTTTTTCTTCTTGATTTAATTTGTAGGAATACAGATGATAGAGCTGGAGCAATCAGTACAGCGAATAGGGCACTTGCCTTGCAAATGGATGGCCTGGGTTTGATCTCCAGCACCCCCATACAGTCCCCAGAGGCCTGCGAGGACTGGTCCCAGAGCACAGAGCCAGGAGTGAACTGCAAGTACTTACTGGGTGTAGCCTCAAAAATAAGCAAAACTGGGGCGGCCGCGGGCACCCCCCTAGTCCCCGGCACCGCGATTCGGTGCGAGCCAGGACCCTGAGCTTGCCCCGGCAAAAAAAAAAAACTGAATACAGATACCCAGGGGTTGAAACTACTATTAATCTGTTCTCAATACTGAGGGGCTAATAAAGCTGAGCGACTGGCCCAAGCACAGTTGTCTACTAGAAAGAGGCAAAAAGCAGCATTCTAGATCCATCCTTGCCATTATCACACCCACCTCAAGCCACACCCACCTTACAGCAGCCAGAGCTGGGGGTGGGCGGCGCTACCCAGACTCTCAGCCCACAGCCATCCACACTGGGTCAGCCAGACCTGGGCCAGGCTCCAGGCTCCCCCAAGAGAGCCCGTGAGGGGGATGGTGAGCTTGGGGCTCACTTCCCTCTCCCGCAGAGGCAGTTTGCAGAGGCCTCTCTTGCATCGCCTTATAAAGTGGCCTGCGCTGCTCTTTTTCAAGCTGCACTAATTGTATATGGAGTGTGCAACTGTCTCCCTTTCACTGCAGCTTGGCCGCTGCTGCTGCGGCTTCCTGCATTCCTCCGGGAGCAACATTACCTAATTTAACCATAGGCGCTGCTCTCCAGGGTGCTCAAAATAGCAGCTGCCAGTGGGGAAAATGCCCTAATGCTATAAAAATAAATAATTCTCTCCTCCCCACTCTGGGCGGGCACCAGCCCCAGGACCCAGCCCAGGGAAGAAACAGGGCAGGGAGGTCTGAGGTGCGTCTGGGTGGACGAGAGAGACAAAGCGGCCCTTTTTCGCTGTCCTTGCTGCCTTCCTCCTGCTTAGCCTTCCCTCCCGGCTTCCTGGATCTCCCCCAGACCTGTTTCTTGCCTCCAGTTCATGCCATGGCCACAAATCCCCAGTTTCCCAAGACTAGGATTCAACTTTCACTTTCCCCTATGAACACAAATTACTGCCATGCCCCAGAGTATTAATCATGAGAGACACACTGCCCACACCTTGGCCTGCAGATCCCCACAGAGCAGGGAATTCATCTTCCTGAGCTGTTGGATGAGGAAAGGTGAGTTCCTTGACTTGCTTACAAAGCCCTAAAGCCACAGGATTCAGGATAGAAGCCAAGTCTGTGTGTCCCAAAGGCCAGCCCATCACTGCACACTCTCTAGCGGATTTGCCCACGAAGAGCCCTGACAGGGAGCATCGGGACTTCCTGTACCAGAAGCCATGGGCTCACCTGGAATGTGGCGTGGGAGGCCTCAGGCTCCAGGGGTTCTGAGTTCACAGCAGCTCACATATCACCACCACCCTGGCAGTTCCAGGTCCTCAGAGCACAAACTACCCATCCAGGTGGGATGCCAAGCCCCTACTTCCTGTTCCTGATCCCATGCCCCAGGCAGGGCTGCTGCATTAAAGTGGGGAACACCCAGCCAGGTGTGGGCATACCTCGGGTGCAACCAGAGGCTAAGGAGCAGGAGGGCTGTCCCCCTTCCCCTGTTCTCCCGCTGCCCAGAGTAATCATTAACTTGGGCAGAGCCAGGCAGACAGTCGCGGCAGGAGCCCAGCTTATGCCATGCTGCTCCCCTTTCCCTGCGAGTCTCCCAGCCAACTTCAGGTCCAGTCCAATCTGGGGCATTCAGGGCACCATCGTCCCAGACATGTGGGGTGTGCGTTGATCCCCATGGAGGCCCAGTGGCACCCCTATGGCACATGGAGGGTCTCTGAGCCTCTATACTCTCACCTGCTTCTCTGGGCTCCCTCCTGCATTAGGAAGACTGGGAGGGAAGGGTGTTGGGCAGGAGGATGGAATCTGGGACTTGGGGGTCTTCTCCATGGGGGGAGAAGGAATATCCATCTCCACACCCCCCCCCAGGTTAATTCAGAGATCAGGGACCAGGGGCAATCTTGAAACAGGAAAAAGAAAATCACCAAATAATAGCTCCTATTATTTGTCATCTTCCTGTTGTGGCTGGTGGAAATTTATGTGATCTCTAATCTCCATCAAAACCTGGCAAAAGGGGGAGAGGAAGAGCAATACAGTGTGTAGGGCACTTGTCTTGCATGTGGCTGACAGGGGTTCAATCCCCAGCACTCCATATGATCCCCTGAGCACTGCCAGAATGATATCTGAGCACAGAGCCAAGAGTCAGGAGTAAGCCCTGAGCACTGTGGCATGTGGCTGAAAAAGCCAACAAATGGGGCCGAGCAACAGCATAGTGGTTAGGGCATTTGCCTTGCATGTGGCCAACCGGGTTCTATCCCGGCATCCCATATGGGAGATATCCCAAGCACTGCCAGAAATAATTCCTGAGTTCAGAGCCAGGAGTAACCTCTGAGCATTGTCAGAGTGACCCAAAAAAGAAAAAAAAAAGCCAACAAAACAAAACCTGGCAAAGATCTGACCATTCCCAACTGACAGATAAGGCCCAGAGTAATTAACCCACCAGCATAGGGTCACACAGCCTAAGGACCAGAGCCAGGACAGGACCTGGGGCCCTGCCTCCTGCTCAATGTACTGTCCCGATGGACAGCCTGCAGGATTGACTGGAGTTGAATTAACTAATGGAGGTGTGTGTGGGGGGGTGGGGGTTACACAGAGGCTCCTGAGTTCCGGCCAGCCCCCTAGGGCTGAGACAGCAGAGAGGGATGGCCACCTTCTCCCCGCCCCAATCTACAATGGAGAAATCAAGGGGGCTCCTGCAGCTCTTAGAGCAAGACGGAACCTTCCAGGAGATGTGGGAGCGGGGTGGGGTGGACTCCAGCCCCAGGTGAGGGGGCCTCTGGCAGTGTTAGAGGTGGGGAGGGGAGGTCTCCAGTCTGAGGCTCAGCATCCTCCAGCCCAGAGAATTCCCCTCAATTGCTCAGGTGAAACGGAGGTGGGGCCCAGGCAGCCAGAAAGCTTTGATCTTATCACACATTCCAGTCTGAGTCCCTGTCCCCCCACCCCTGCCCACCACCCCCAGGTGGGAAACTTAACCCTTTCCTCCCAGTTCCTCAAGTCTAGCCTAGGCTTGAGCTGATCATTGCCCTCTGTCTCCTCCCCTCTGGACTGTCTCTCAGGAAGATGGAGGAAAGTGCAAAAGCAAGAACTCTAGGACACCCCTCACTTAACTTACTCCATGCACCAGCACGCACACACACACACACACACACACACACACACACACACACACACACACACACACACCCATACCTGAATGCTGCAGGCGGCGTCTGTCTCTCGGAAATGAGAATAACAGGCTCGGTGTACATAGCCCTTGCATTGCTCACGTCATGAGCTCATCTAAGACCCCACCACAGGAGCTCCTGCTGGATTCTGCAGGCTGTGGGGCTGCCCCCTGGTTGAGGCATGGGCAAACAGCTGTCTCCCTGGGTCCTCTCTTGCCACCTAACTAACTGCAAAGGAAGCAAACTGCAGTCACTAGAAGAAAAAAGGGGGGGGTGTCAAAGACCCCAGCTATTTCCTAGAGGTCTGTGCCCCTAAAAGCCAGTTCTGAGCTTTTAGGAGACGGGTCCCTAATGAAGCTTGCCTGTCTTCATTGACCTCACCTCTGAGTCCATAATCTTTCAGCCCATGTAGGTTGCTTGTACCTTCATTCAGTACATGTTTACTGAATGAAGGAATGGAATGCAGCCCATTTTCCAGCTGGAAACATGAAGCTCAGACACAATGAATGACCTGCCCTGGATGGCACCAGGGTAGGGGACTCTTGCGACCCCTGGCCTGGGCTCACTTTCAAAACAGGCATGGACCCTGTAGACCAGCTCAACAGCAACAGGTCCTGAGTCTCAGAGCCAGACAGGAGAGCCCAGGATCTGCAAGGCTAAGGCAGCAGGGACCACTCAGGGCTAAGGGAGCAGGGACCACTCAGGGCTAAGGCAGCAGGGACCACTCAGGGCTAAGGGAGCAGGGACCACTCACCGAGTCTCGAGCCCAGGGCCTTGTGCATAGGGGCTGGCAGCATCAATGGAGAAAGCAGAGGAACAGGCAATACTGTGGTTCTAGATGACCTCTGCCCCATGGTGGCCAGTACCCCAACCCTGGGGAACGAAAGACCACTAACAACCACCAAAAGAGAAGCTGCAGTTTCCTTTTCTTGGTTTTTGGGCCACACTTTGTAAGCTCGGGGTTCACTCCTGGTTCTGCATCCAGGGATCACTCCTGGTGGTGCTCTAGGGACCATATGGGATGCCAGGGATAGAACCTGGGTCAGCCACATGCAAGGCAGCGCCCTACCCACTATACTGTCACTCCAGCCCAAGCTAGCAGTTTTCTCCAAAACCCTGTTTCATTTCTTATGAGTTCGCCCATGGCCAACAAGCAAGAAAGGAGCCCATTTTGTGACTAGGAAAAGTAAGGCTCAGGGAAGAGGGTTGGCAGTCAAGTGGAGGCTCAGGTCTTGACCTCAGGTCTCCTAGTCTAAGCAGGTACAGGGTGTGGCCTGGAATGGATGTCACCTCGGCTATCATGGTCACTTCCTCTCATTCTTTCTCCAGTGTTAACGACTCCAGCAGCAAGCCAGGGCCTTCCGGCCTGCACACTTGACAACAATGCGGCCCCGGGGACAACGCAGAGACTTCTGGGCCTCTGTCTCAGATACCTCCCTCCACCAGGATGTCCTCCTTGTTCTGTAAGTCCTACTTCCTCCGGAAAGTCTCTGCAGATCACTCCCGCCAATCTGATCTTTCCCTTCCTGACAGTCTGCTATTGTCTGGGCTTGGAGCGATGCTGGGTGCTTGTGGTTGGTGGGGACCGTCTCTCATGAGATGCAGAGCTTCTGGAAGAAGGAGCGAGACTTGAACTTCTTCAGGAGGGTGGGAAGAGCTAGATTCAGTCCACCCATGGCCCTCAGAACCTGGCCGTGGGTTCTGAGGGCCATGGGTGCTCACCTGGGAGACGAGGCACCGTTCTGAAAGGAAAGCTGCTTCGGCACAGGAGACACTGCACCCTGCCCAGCACACAGGCAATGCATACACAAATGGAGGTGATGGATGGATGAATTCTTGGCTCCTCCTCTATTCTAATGACACATCAGGGGGCTTGGGGAGAGATGACTCTAAGGGTTGGAGCTCATGTTTTGCATGCTGGGGTGTGGCCCCAAACAAACAAACAAGCAATACAGTCCGGGATGAGATTACCTCCTGGCTGGGTCTGGACCATGAAGTCATGGAAGTTCCCTCCACTTCCCCTCCGGCGGTGGCCCCAGGGCCAGCTGAGAACACAACCTACTTGGCAAAAATTCTCTGAACTCTGACAAGGGGAAAGCCTAGAGTAGGTCCCACAAGGAGCTTGGGGACATGAGAGTAAAAGATCCAGATTTCCAAGGGCCTCCATCCCAGGTTAAGTTAAATCCCTTTCCGGGGGGTGGTCATGAGAAATGGAGCCCCAAGGGGAAAAAGCACCAGAGTCAGAGAAGCAAGAACTGGACAGAACAACAGGGCAGAAATGCAGCTTGGCAGAACCCCTCCTCCAGGCAGCCTGCCCTGATAAGGCTAATCCTCCCAGAACATCCTCCCTCTGTGACCAACGGGCTGGACCCCTGGAGAAAGGACGATGACTCTGGAGACCAGCCGGGCTCCATTGCCAGCTAGGCCCTGGATGGGAGACAGGAACAGGCTTTCCTCTCCTCCAGCTGGGGTAAAGGCGGGGGGTGGGGGTGGGGGGTTGACTTCCTTGTATGGGCTCAGCTCCCCACTCCATGCCATCCCCTGGATGGTGAAACAATGTCAACCTTCCATGACTGTTTTAAGGATTGCTCAGTCCAAGAGAGGTCAGCCAAGAAAGGAAAACACACTCACAGAGCACTGGCAGACAACTGAGGTCACTGGGGAGCTCCTGGGGGGTTCCTGGGGCAAAGAGGAGACCAATCTCTCCTCAGGGAAACCTCAGGGTCAGTTCCCCTGGACCAAGAGGCACAGGAAGCAAGGGGTCCAGAGGGACAGGGCGGGCTGTGTGAGAGGCCACAGGGGCTAGGGTTTATGAGGCCAGAATTTCAATCCACCCAGAGCAGAGAGGATCCAAGAAGAGGCATGATCCCAGTTCCCAACTATTTGGAAACTGGAACCGCCAAACAAGGAGAGAGATGAGTCAGCTGGGGGAGGAGAGGCCAGGACCAGGGGTGGGGGCTCAGGCTGGCTCCTCCAGGCCGGACTGGCAAGCAGGCAGGGAAGGGAGGTGGAGGCAGGGATACAGAGGTGCGCTGGGAAGGGACCAGAGGCAGCTGGGAATTCCCAGCCCCACCCCAGGAGAAGCATCTGTGGGGTTACCTGAGGTCACCTCTGAAGTACACCCTGTCACATGAGCCGGGGCTGGGGGGAAAATAGGGGAACAACATTAACAAATGGAACATCCAGCGATTACCCACCCAGGTGGGGGAAGGACATGTCCCCGCAGTAGCTCAGCCCCCACTCCAGCATGAATGGGAGGCGCCAGATTAGAATAGTGCAGCAGTCCCCCTTCCCAGTACATGAGACCCCACGACAGTCTCCCCTGCTTCCCTGGTCAAGAACCTCCCTCCTCCAGTGTGGGGCTTTGGAGGATCTCAGGGAGACCCCCTCACCCCAGCCATTCCCCGTCAGGGGCATGAACATCCTTCTGTACCCAGAGGGTGTCTCGGCCACACCTCCTGGCACTGCAGGCCCAACAACTTCCACACATCTGGGGAGGGAAACCACATCCCCGGGCTCCAACCTTTCCCAGGCTCCACCCGGGGGTGGCTGCCTACCCTCCCCCTGCAGGAAGGTGGAAGGGTGGACTCTGTCCTGCAGCTACCGGGCTGTAGCAGGGGCTGGTAACCCTCAGGCTAGGAGTTCAGGGAGAGTGAAGCTGAGAGCAGCGGGATGGCCCTGCTCTTTCACCCAGCAGGGCCTGCTTCCATCCAGGGCAGCCAGATGCGGCTCTGGACACTAGGAACCAAGCGCCAAAAGCAGCCCCAGCTTTGCCCTCACAGGAACCAGACCAACAGGGCAGTGCCCAGTGCCAAGCATAATTCAAAAAACTATGCCAGTGCATCCACCTGGGAAACAGGCCTCTGGACTTGTGCTCCTGACCTGCTCAGAGACACAGCGGCCACTCCAGGCCTCACAGTTAGTGGGCCAAACTGAGACTTGCATCCCAGATCCCCCTAGCTGCCCCTAACAGTCTCCGTTGCCTCTATCCCAGAGCCCAGAGAAAGGACCTCCAACAAGCAAGGCACAGATGAGAGGAAGGAGGGCGGGCCCCTGGGCTGGCCCCGGCTCCAGGTCTTAGCAGAGAACCATGCTGGGAAGGTTCGCTTTCCTGCTCCCCTGCAGCAGGGGCCAGGAGCCCTGCCCAGACCTCGGCAGGAGGGGGCCTTCATGGCCAGCTGGATTCTGCAAGGCCATTCATTCATCCAGTCCCCAACCTCTCTCTCCCCAGCCCTCTCACTCTAGAGAGCAGATGCGGGGCGGAGCGATAGCCCAGGGGGTAGGGCGTTTGCCTTGCACGCAGCCGGCCCATGTCGGCCCAGGTTCGATCCCCAGCATCCCATATGGTCCCCCCAAGTAATGCCTGAGTGCAGAGCCAGGAGAAACCCCTGAGCATCGCCGGGTGTGACCCAAAAAAAGCAAAAAAGAAAAAAAAAGAGAGAGAGCAGATGCCTGCAAGGAGCACAGCAAGTCCCGCCCTCAGGAGCTTCCACTACAGTCAAGAGGGAGCGTCCACTCGAGTGGACCCACAAGTTGAACAGCCAGGGGCACAGTCTGGGGGGTCCTCAGGGATCCGCATCTGCAGCTTCCCTTGTACATACAGTCAGACTGACCCCATCAGACTAATGCAGGGGTCCCCACTCGGGTGGGGGAGGGGGGAGAGAGGGGGAGATTGACTATCCAAGCATCAGTTTAAAGCCATGGGCCCAGAACCCCAAGCCATTTCCTCCATGCCCCCCACTCTGCCATTCTCCGTCTTCCTCCTGGTTTGCTCTGTCTGGACTTTGCCCACCCACCAGGTGCTCCAGCCAAGCCCCTCAATGTCCCTCTGTCCCCTCCACACAACCCATGGGCAAATCCTGCCTGCCCTTCCTCCACATCCATTCCCTGACCCTAGTCCAAAGCCCTGTGTCTCCAGCCTGGGTCGGGGTCTCCAGGCCTTGGTCCTGGGCCCTCTATTCTCTTTTTGCAGCAACAGGGGTACTCCCTCACACTGCATTCAGAAGGAAACCGAGTCCTCCACACATGAGAGGTCAGCCGGGTCCCCGGCCGCGCCTACCACACCCCTTCCCATGCATGCTGCTCTAGCTATGAGGCCCTCTGCTTTCTCTGTATTAGTGTCGTCCCCCCTCCCCCGCCTGATGAGTGCCCCTGTCCTGGCTCTCTGCAGGATCCCTCCCCCTGGGAGCCTCCCATCCCAGAGACCACAGCAGAGGCGCCTCTTGCACTCCACCCTGCCCTGCCCGTTCTCTTCCCAGCACTCACTGCCATCTGGCATAATAACTGGTTTGTCTTTCTTCCTCCCCATCCCAAGCGCTCAAGAAAGTTACCTGAGGGGATGGAATTTGATATTTTTGTGCTCTGCCATAATCTCGGCAAGCAGAACAGGGTCAAGTATTTAAAAGATGCTCAATGCTTGCTAAGTTAAAAAAAAAAAGGTATTTTGCTTATTTGTTTAGGTTTTGGGGCCACTCCCAGCAGAGCTGGGACAAGTCCTGGCTCAGTGCTTGGGGGTCACTCCTAGAAACGCTTGGGGGAGCTTCAGGGGTGCTGGGTCTCCTGTGTGTGCAAAGTATGTACTCCAACCCTTTAGGCCAACTCTAACCCCCAGTCTCCTAAATTAATTAGCGGTGGGAGTTGGGGCAACACCCAGTCGTTGTAGGTTCTGTGCTCAGAGATCACTCCTGGAGGGATTTGGGGACCATAAATGGTGCCAGGGATTGAACCTGGGTCAGCCACAGGCAAATATAAGTAATCCCTGCATGACTTCTCTGGCCCAATAATTGAGATTTTGTGGGGAGAGCTTTTGGGCCACACCTGGTTTTTTGATACTCAGGGCTCACTCACTCTGGGATCTTCACTCAAGATCACTCCTGGAAGGGCTTGGGGGACTATATGGGGTGCTGAGGAGTGAACCTGGGTGGGCGAAGTACAAGACAAGCCACCTACTCACTGTCCTGCCATCCCAGCCCTCTAAATGAAATTCTTATGGGGCATGCCCAGCAATGTCTGGGGGGCCCATGGGACTTGGTTAGGCGGTGCAGGTCTGACTGCCGGGTGTTTGGACATGGCGGTATACTGCATGCCAGGGCCACCCTGGGGCAGACTGAGGACCATCAGGGCACCACCTAGTCTACATGCAGCAGTGGGGGATCAAACCTGGGGGCTTGAGCATGCGCATGTGCTCCACCCCTCTGAGATATCTCCTCAGCCTGTTAGAAGAAGTTTATGTCTAACGAACACCTGCAGGGGACTAGATCGAATACTTAACCTCATACATCATTGTGCATTCATTCATGCTACACGCTGCATACACTTTTGTGTACATACGCCCCTAAAATCAAGGGTGCTTGCCTTCACAAGGCCAACAAGGCCAACTAGGGTTTGATCTATGGCATCCCATATGGTTCCCTGAACACTGCCAGGTGTGGCCCCCAAACCAAATAAAAAAAAAGAAGCAGCAACTGGTCCTAAGGACCTCTCAGACTGCCCTTAGGCCGGGTATCCCTGGCCCCAGACAGGACTGGCCTCAGGAAAGGAGGGGAGGGGAGGTCCTGGGGGCAGCCGCATTCCCAGGCCTCAAAGAGCTGCCTTGTTCCCAGGCTTTCCTGACTGTGCCCCTGGCCCAGACACTCTCAGCAGCCCTGAGCCACTCCCCTCTCAAGGCCACTACTGACATGGACCTGCCTCCACCAGGCCAGGCGGTGAGGCTGGCGGCCCCCGCGTAGCAAGTTCCACACATTCTTCTGGGTTTCAATCAGCCAGCTCTGGCCGCTGGGGCAACCGGCAGGCCCTGGTCAGGCCTTTGAGCAGGAGGGGGTCAGCAGGACCAATGAGGCCCAGGCCCGGACTAGGGCATGGTGCCAGTGGGGCTGGGAAGCGCAACCCGAACTCCCCTTCCTGCAGGACAAGATGGGAGAAGGCCAGGGTAGGCCCTGGAGGAGGGGGCAAAGGGCTCTGTGGGTTGTGGTGTGGAATGGGGTTATTCTTGCACCTCCTCCAGCCTGACCCCTCACAGCAGGGACCGAGGCCAAGGAGAGCTGGGAAGCCACCCCTCAGGCCCCAAGTGCTCTGAGAGTCCAGAACCACATGTCTGGCCTCCAAGTAGCCTCTGAATCATCCTTCCAGATCTTTCCACATTCCGCCAGTCCCTCCTACCGTTTCTCCCAAGTCTATCATCCCAAGGCCAGGCAATCCCAAAGCCTTGAAAGACTCATCTCTCAGCCCCAGAGACCCCAGGAAAGGCTCTGTGCTGGGCACTGAGTCATTCTACTCCTCATTCCCTCTTCCCCCGTTGACACCAAAAAATCTGGGAGGACCAGGACTGGCACCCCAGGGGCTTAAAGCTCTAAGATAAACCAAAATATCTACAGGGTCTCAGGGAACACTAGATAATCAATTCACAAACCCACAGGTAATCCCTCAACAATTGCCCAAGAGTTTAGTCTCTTTAGCGCCCCCTTGCTCTAGCCCAGCAGGCATCCCTAAGACTCAAGGACAATGGGACACACCCACCCTGCGTGTCTCTGTCCCCAAGGCCAGCCCTTGCTGTCCCTGACCCACACTACCTGGGACCTTTTATCACACCAGTGACAACAGTTTTATCAACAATGACAAGCAAGTGTGTGTGTGTGTGGGGGGGTTTCCCAGGCTTCAAGGCCTAGTTGTGGTGCCAGTGGGTATGGGTGAGAGGGCCCAGGGAGGTGGTGGACTCTGTGTTTCCCTTGCTCAGAAAATGGGCACCCTAGGCCATTACAGGGGAACCTGGTCAACAGAAGTGTTCCATGCCAGTCAGGCACCAGGAGACTGGAGCAGTTAGCAAAGACACCTAAACGGGAGCTTAAATTGGGGGGGGGGAGGCACCTGGAGGAGGTAACCAAAGAAAAAGACACGTCAGACGGTGACAAGGAGAAACCAAAGTGGTGCGGGGAGAAGGCAAACGAGGGCACAACTACGGGATCTGAAGGATGGCGCAAACCAGGGCACAACTACTGTGGATCAGATGGAGATTTGGGGGACAAGCATTCCAGGTGGCAGGAAGGCCCAGAGGGGAGCATATTTAAGAAACAAAGAGCAGGGGCGAGTGCAGGGAAGCTGGCAGAAGGTGCTAGGGTGCATTGGGGACAGACTTAGAGCAGCATTGGCAGCATCACATGGCACTCGGGCCTGCCCCTGCCCCTGGAGAGAGGTTCCAGCAAGGGCCACTTGAGCAAGAGAAACTGGGGACGGTGGGACAGCTTGCTCGATCAACATGAACAATGAATATTACGTTGTCCTCCTCTAGCCTGGGGGCACCCCAAGACCTCCCTCTGCCTCACTCCAAGCCCTGAACCCGTCACCTTCTGCCACCTTTTTTCCACCTGCCTCCCGGCCAGGCCTCACACCCACAGATCCCAACTTGCCTATGCTCAGCCTTAGAACAGGCCCGGGCCAAGTCAGACAGAGGCCTGGGTTCCCCAGACATGGGGAGCTCAGACTAGGGTGGGGGGGTGTCCATCTCCCAGCCCCCTTCTCTCTCCCTCCGTAGATCCTGGGGCACATTCCCAGCCCCACCGACTCAGCAAGTCTGAAGCAAGGGTGGGGAGGGAAGGACAGGGAAAGGTGAAGGAAGGGGAGGCCTCTTGGCTCAGCCTGCCCGAAGCCTCCCCAGCAGAGGCAGGAAACAGGTATCTCAGCAACTTCCCTCCTCAGTCTGGGAGACAGCCGTAAGCACCATGGCCGTCTTAAGACTCATGTCTCCTGCCAGGGCTGGCCCCCAGAAAGGAAGGGCTAAGGCCCAGCAGGAAGAAAAGGGGTCGGCGGGCCAAGGCTGAGTCATCAGGGCCTGGTCCCCCTTCCCCGCAGACCTCTCCCCACCTTGGAATAACAGGACTGTCTCTCCCTCTTATTCACCCGTTTCCTGTTCCCAGTGATGTCACGAGCTCCCTATGGACCGTCTCACCTCCTCTCATGTCCTACCCACACAGACTCACGGCTGGCCTATAGACATTGAGAAACTAGCCGTTACTTTCAACCCACATCCCTTACTCCCATTTTACAGACGTGGAAAACGGGGCTCAGAGAGAGGAAATTGGCCCAGATGACCTACTAGAGCAGAGCCGGATCCAACCTGGGGTCTGAGTGTGTGCAGAGACCAAGCCCCGTCCCGGTCTCGGCCCCACGCCTGGGTGAGGCAGAGCATTGCTGTGTGGGTGCTGAGGGTGGTCTAGAAGCCCCCAGGACCAGCCTCCTGCTCTGAGCTCCAGGGGAACAGACAGGGCCTCCTCTGGCTCATGAGCACCCCAGCCCTGACGGCTAGCAAGCGTCTGCCGAGGGAGTGAGCCCCTGAACTCCCCGGCACTATGGATGCTGCTCAATAAGGATGTATTGAATGGACAAGTGGATGAGATGAGTCGCAGCTCTCTGGGATTTCCGTGGAAACTCTTCCCTCACGCAGGAAACAGCTCCAGCCCCTCCCCAGGCCTGCCTGCAGAGCCCCAAAGCAGTGCTCGGCTGGAGCTGGGGGAAAGGAGTCAGGCGTGTGCCTCTTTTATTTTGGACAAGTATCAGTGCCAGGAAACAGGAATGTCAGCAATTCCTCTCCTTGGCTCTGGCAAACACCCGTAACCACCAAGGCAAGGCATGCACAAGACCCCGGTAGGGCTGACCCCAAGAAGGGGAAGAAAAGGTTAAAGAAAAAGGGGGCCTGAAATGCATCTCTGAGAACCTCTCCTGGCCTCTGAACTGAGGTGTGCCGTGTTCCAAGTTCAGATCAAGTCTGGGGAGAACAGGATGCACCCAGCTGTCTCTGCTGAATGGAAAGTCCAAGAGAGGATGGACGAGACTTCCCAGATGGGAGTGGGCCTTGGAGTGGGGTCCAGGAGGTGTTGGGTGGGGAAGCAAGGGCGGTGAGGGGTCAGGCCTGGGGTGGACACTAGAGTAAGTCAGGAAGGCAGAGGTGAGTGAAGGCAGGATAGGGACCTGGTCACTGACCCCGTTAGAAAAGTCCCTGCTGGCAGAGAGGGGCAGGGGCCTAGGACCACTTGAAAGAGGGTGAAGGCAGCTCTAGGGTTCTCCACAGGCCCAGCGCCCCAGATGTGCCCTCACCCACAGCTGCCACTAGCTGCTGCCACTGCCCACTGACCCCACCCTGCAGGTCCTCAGAGTTCCTCCTGGCCAAGAGCCTTCTAGGCCTGGAGATTCCTCACCCCAGGAATGCTTTTCTTCTGCAAGGAGCCACATAAGATGAAGGGCTCCCACACCGCCTCTGCACCTCCCAGGCCCAGGAGAGGGGCAGCTTGGGGGAAACAGATCCTCTGGGCATGCTGGCATGGGACACCTTCGGGCACATTCCAGCAGTCTGGCCAACCACCTTCTGGCCCGTGCGCTTCGGGGCGGCGCATTCTGCGCTCCCTTCTGCATGGGTGCTGGGCTCGGAGAGGTGGGCGAGCTTGCCCGCGGGCATACAGAGCTCAATGAAAGCAGGGACTGAGTCGGGCTCCGGGCAGCGGGACTCCGGGACCCTGTGTGTGTCCCCCACAAGCCTCTGCTGTGCAGGGCTGGGGCTTATGCCTGCTGCATACAGGCGCTCCAAGGGGAGTCTGGTAAAGTTTCCGCGAGGGTCCTCATCAACACTAGAGTGCCCCTTCTCCAATTTGGCGCTGAAAGGAGCGCCCTCAACCTGCCAAGTTCCAAATTTCTCCGCACGTTTGCTCGGAACGGCAGGCCAGGCCATGCCCAGAGCGGCTCGGAGACTCGGCAACGTGGCCGGGCGATCCACGGGCGACCCACGCCGGCCAGTCCCGCCCCCGCTCCCACGCAGGGTCCCCAGACGCTCCTCGGGACAGCCCCAGCGCGCAGAGCGGCGCCGGCCCGGACTTGCTAGGGTCCCTAGCGGGCACCACCAGAGTCCCAAGCACACAGCTTCGGGCGCCGCCACTAACTTGTAGGGCGCCGCCACTAACTTGCAGGGCGCGACGATCTCGGGGCCTGGACGTCCCCAGACCCTCGGCCCCGCACACTCACCGCGAGTAGCCGCCCGTGCAGCAGCAACGCCAGCAGCAGCGCGCCCGCCGCCCGCCGCCCCATGGCCCGGCCGGCTTGGCTCACTAGCTCTCGGCGCCCGCCCGCAGCCGCCCGCTGGCCACAGCCTGCGAGTCCTCGGGGTGCCGCGGCCCGCTCCCGCCGCCCCCCACCCCGCCCGCCGCCCCGCCCCCGGCCACCCTCCCGCCCCGCCCCCGGGCCTCGGCCACGCCCCGGCCACCAGTGACACCACGCCCCCCGGACCTAGTCACGCCCCGGTCGCCCGCCCCGCCTACCACGCCACGCCCCTCCGGGTGCCAGGCCACACCCCCGGTACCAAGCCCCGCCCCCGAGCTGTAGGCACTGCTCGCCCGGAGCCCGCGGCGCAGCCAACTGGGCCTTTGTCTGGGCCCCCCAGCCCCCCTCCGCGCGCCCGCCGCCCAGCCCGGCTCCCCGCCAAACCCGGCCTGGAGTGTGGGGTGGGATGAGCCTGGGTCCAGTATGCTGGACCCCCTCCTCCCGCCAAACCCACCAGACCCAGCGGTCTCCTCGCGGGCCCCCCAGATACACCAAACCACTCCCGCACACCCTTTCACGCTCTTCAGGAGACGACTCTGGTGGCCCTCAGGAGCGCCAGACACACAACACACACACACACACACACACACACACACAGAGCTCCAGACACACATACAGGAGTGCCAGACACACACACACACACACACACACTCACACACGAGCTCCAGACACACATATAGGAGCGCCAGACACACACACACACACACACACACACACACCTGAGCACACTATTTCAACTCCCTCCTCATAAGAGCACTTCAGCATCCTGAACTTTCACTAACAGACCGGGGAACTCTCTCCCACTCTTCACTCAATCTCCTCACAGACTTGATTTTATTTTTTTTCTTTTTGGGCCACACCCGGCAATGCTCAGGGGTTACTCCTGGCTCTGCACTCAGGAATTACTCCTGGCGGTGCTCAGGGGACCATATGGGATGCCGGGATCGAACCCGGGCTGGCATGGGCCGGCCTCGTGCAAGGCAAACGCTCTACCCGCTGGACTATCGCGGCCCCTCCTCACAGACTTGAGGATGCACAAGCACACCTCATTCTTCTGCTCGGCCCCTGTGCTGTGATGGCAGACACAACCCCTCTCACACAAACATGGAGTCATGTTTAAGTTTTCACATAGACCATCCATGACGGGACACAAAGGGCATGTTTTTACGCTCAGGTTCCTCTCAGATCCTCACAGTCCCCACAGGCTTTCTGAACTGTGTCTCTGTTTTCTCCCACTCTCACTGCCTTACTCAGGCCACTCAATAGTGCACAGAACTCCTCTCCCACTCACCCCTACACACACCATTTTCCACATAAATCATTCACAGAGCAATGTTGATTCACATCATTCACAGCCCCCGTACTAGAGACACCAACTGGCACAGCCAAGCCCAGACACAAACAGACAAACAGACAGGCTAGCGCCCATAACACAGATGTTTGGGGGTTAAGTCACAGTCCTGCGTGCTCTACCTCTGACAGACCCACAGAAAGCTGAGGAGGCCTGGCCACCAGGCTGCCCCCTGCACTTACACATGGGACTCCTTTCTGCCTGGACATTTCCAGGGGCAGCCCAAACGGACGGGTGGATGGAAAACTGCTGTGTGTAGCTCAGAGGTAAGCTTTTTGAGTAATGCTAGAGGGAGAATAAAAACTGAAGTTTCCATTATTTCCTGTTAGAGTTGCTATGATCCAGAGACTCGTGGCTGGATTTGCCGCCAGGAGTGAGGTGAGCTGTGGACAGAAGGAAATGCCCAGCTAGTTAGTTAGGTGGCACCAGGCCCACTCGGAAGGCATGCTCCCTGTGATAGCAGCCTACAGACTCCCTGGCACTCTGGGACTTCCCAATCAGGCACCTGGGGCACTGAAAAACACTGGTATCCTGCTCTCCAGCCCAGAGAGATGCCCTGTCTCCAAAGGTTTGGTTTTTTTCCCTATACGCGGGATGTACATCTGGGCAACCAGCTCAAAGCTGAACAAGGCAAAATCTACAGTGGTTTGTCCAACTCCCTGGCCCCACCCAGATGCTAGGCGCAGCACCCCATAAGATCTGGTTCCACGCCACCGTGCAAGGAAATAGGGGTGAAGAGAAACAGGAACCCTGATATTGACCCGTGAGGTAGCTCTCATGTGATAGAGGGGGAAAGGAAGATGTAGTCCCTGTTCATATCTTGTTCTCTGTCCTCCAGAGAATTCTGCCTCCTGCAAGTGCACTTCAGCAAATATGTCAACCTTGATGCCCACAGCAGCCTTGGTGTGCACTTGAGCATGTCACCCTCTTGATGTCTCAGTCTTATTTTTTTCTGAAAGGAAAATAAGGCTAGGATTTCCTTCCTAGCATTATAAGGACTAAGATAAATCCACATATTTATTTATTTAGGCCTGGGTGCCACACCTAACAGTGTTCAGGGCCTACTACTGCTACAACAGTCACAGTGCTCAGGAGTCACTCTCGGTGGACCTTGCAGTGCCAGAGTGAACCCAGGAGTCTGGTATATGTGAACTAACTAGGCCTTTGAGCTCAGTTTAACTTATTAATCTTCTGTTTATGTTTTTGGTCCATGCGTGGCAGTGCTCAGGGCTTACTTCTGGCTTTGCACTCAGGAATCACTCATGAATGGGGTTCAGGGAACCATATGGGGTGCCAGGAATCAAACCCCAGTCGATCGTATGCAAGACAAGTGCCCTACCCACTGTCCTATCATTCTGACCTCTCATATTAATTTTTTTAAAGAAGGGTTTGAGTGGCTGAAGCAATAGCACAGAAGGTAGTGCATTTGCCTTGCATGTGGCCAACTTAAGTTCTATTTCTATTTTTTTGGCACTGCCCACAGTTAATTTTTTTAATATATTTTATTAAATAAAATGAGATAAATAATTTCTAGCACCCCCATATGGCCGCCCAAGGGTCATTTCCCCCATTAATGATGCCTGAGCACAAACCAGGAGTAGGTCCTGAGTACCAGCAGGTGTGACCCCCAAAAAAACAATATAAAAAAAAAGAACAGTTGGGGGGGGGGGGGAGATGATTCAAACAACTGGAGCATGTGTTTTCATGCTTTGCATGCAGGAGTCCTGGGTTCAATTTCTGGCATGCCTTCCCTAAGCACTGCCAAGAGCAACCCCCCAAACCTTTAGCAGGAGTAGCTCTGGGCACCACTATGTGTGGCCCTAAACCCAAATAATAACTTAATAAAGATGGAACTCATTTCTCTTAAATGACTATTTAATTACTATTCATTACTATTTCTGTTGAACTCTCAGCCCCAAGAGTGAGATTCGAGTCTACTCTCTGGAAGCTCCAGGCTGCTGGGGGAGAAGCGTCTGCACCTGTGCTGCCCCCAGACTTCCAGCCAGAGGCATCCCCAGCATCCCTTCCCCAGCATCCCAGACTTCTGTGTGACCACAACCCTGCACTAGGGAACTACCCTTCTGATGAGGAAGGCTAGAAAACTCCACTGACTTCAGAGCTGGCACGTGGCCAGCCTGGGCAGCGGGATTTTTCCAAGGCCTTGCCTGTCCATGGAGGGTGGGAATTCTTGACTAGTCACATTTTGTGATTGGCCTCAGTGTCTATGTCCTACCTCAGGCCCTTTAAGTCCCAGCATTTTGGTTTCCCAAATGATTTGCTCATGAGTAAAGGGAAAAGGGGAACAAGCAAGCCTTTGTAGATGTTTGGTCAAGACTAAATCCAAGCTCTTAGCCTTGATTCCTCAAAGAGGTTGGGAAGGGGATGGGAAGACTGACGAGACTGGAAGGAGCAAGACTGGGCCACAGAGGGCAGGAAAATACAGCCTACATAGAATCTTCCAGAGTGACTCCACCAGCCAAGGGATTGGTCAGCCTGCTAGTCATGCTACAACCTCTCCTGCCCACGGAGGGATTTGGCCGGCTCTGATTTATTTTGTAGTCCCTGATATCTGTAGTAAACTGTTCTCAAGTTGCTTTGTCTAGGGTCTGGCTATCTCCTCATATGGTTTAGAAGAGAAGCAGAGGCAGGGCCGGCTGGGCTTTGGTTAGAGTCTGGGAGGCGCCTATCACCACACAGTGTGGACTCATAGCTCAGGGTGCTTGTCACACTCTTGGGGAGAGAAACAACTCAAGTCTCACGCAAGTTCTTTAGATAAGGAGAGATGACGACAATTTGGATAGGAGAAAGAGACTGAATAATCTGTCTTCTGAGAAACGGGAGTCAGGGGGATTCTAGAAACAGTCCTTAGAGTTTGTGGCTTATATCTCCACGTTGACAGACTCAGCTACCCCTGGGCCTCACTGCCACCCCTAAATCTTTGCTGGTTCAGAGCCACTCACTCTTCTCACAGCCGTTCTCCCATTTATTCAGGGCTGTCCAGGACAGCTAGGCAGGCTGTTCATTGGACAAGGGTAGGCAGCCAAGGAGATTTTGTTTTGGTATCTACCCCTCACTATACAGTCCCTTTGCCCTTCTCTCCCTCAGGCTTCTCCTTCTGAACATTTGTTGACAATTGCAATATTGGGGCTAGAGCCATAGTCCAGCAGGTAGGGCGTTTGCCTTTCATATGGCCAACCTGGGTTCATTCCCCAGCATCCCATATGGTTCTCTGAGCACCGCCATGAGTATTCTTTTTTTGGTCACACCGCAGGTACTCCGCCGCACCAGGAATACCCTGGCGGACTCGGGACCATATGGGATGCCGGCGCCGGCCGGCCGCAAGGCAAACGCCCCACCGTGGGCACGCCCGCCCCACCATGAGTAATTCTTGAGAGCAGAGCCAGGAGTAACCCCTGAGCATTGCTGGGTGTGACCAAAAAAAAAAAAAGCAAAAAAAAATTGGAAGATTACTTGTTAGGAGGCTTAGTAAAAGTAGGGAGCCCAAACCATCTTGTTTTTGCCTCATTCCCGCCTATAAACCCTGTGAAGAACTCAGTGCCTGGTCTAGAGTTGACATTGCATAGTTTTTATAGGGGTCACCAGGTAGTATTAGGAGACCATGTGGTATAGGGGTCAATCCTCCTGTGCTAGGTCTTGTGCTCTACCAGTGAGCCACCTCTCAGTCCCTGAGTAGTTTATACCTGTACGAGAGAAGTTGACTCAAGTTTGGCATAAGGCATAACTGCCTCCTTTCTAGTTTGTGCTTGGGCAAAGAAAGACTCTCCTCACCATCAGACCAATATTGCATCTCCTCTGAGGGTTCCCACAGTGCTGGCTTACAGTACTAGGCCACTGAATGCAATTTTTACTGCCCTTTCCAGAAAAGGAAACCAAGGCAACATTGTGGGGGTGGAGGGTGGAGGGTGGGAGATGGAGATGGAGGGAGTGACTTGCCATGATCACATAGACAGTATACACAGTGGAGTCAGAATTCATACCCACATTCTCAACCATTCCTGATTCTGCCTCCCACTGCCTTCTGCTGGCTTGTGTTCAACTCTGCCCAGGCACAAGTGTGTCCTCTAATGATGGGCTTTGAATTTGCTCCTTTGCCCTTTACTGATTTCTTCCCCCAACCCCTAACCGCATCATTATCAATGAATCTCTTGTTGAGTTCACCTTAGGCCTGAACCCCAGGCAATTCCCACACTGGGTCCCCTGGATCACCTGCCCTCTGAGACGCCCCTTGGAAAAGGGGTTCCTTGGTTAAAAAGTTTGGAAACTCTTCCTTCCACTCTGACCATCTTTGATATGGGAAAGTTTCTGTGTTGGAGCAATAAAGTTGTCTGTTCAACTCTGTTCAGTCCAACATTCCTCAACATGTTTGAGAATGAAACCCACTTGTTTTTATGGAAAAAAACTTTTAATATCTCATAAGACCGGTGTTTCTCGTAACACTCTTTGCAAACACTGGCTCAGAGTTTGGCTTTAGCGCTATGAATGGTCTCTTTAATTTGAATTTGTCATTCTCTCCCCCCTTTCCCCTCTAGCCAGATTGAAATTCTTATGGCCTCCGTACACCCCCTCACATTCCTATCCGAGCTTCAGCTGTAGAAATCTTCTATGTGAAGGCAGTAGCTGGACTCCCTAAATATTCATTTCCTTCATCGCTATACACATGTGCATTTCACCTCATGTGATCAGGATAGGGGTATAATTTCATATCTCACTTCATTTTTTTTCTTTTTTGGTTCACACCCAGCAATGCTTAGGGGTCACTCCTGGCTCTGCACTCAGGAATTACTACTGGCCATGCTCAAGGGACCATATGGATGCCAGGGGTGAAACTAGGGTCAGCTGCAGGCAAGGCAACTGCCCTACCCACTGTACTATCGCTTCAGCCCCCTTTTTTCATAAATAGTTTGAATGTATCAGTAAAGGCCAGGACTACTTAAAAATGGTTCTTTGGACATATGCCAGACCCCAACTTTTATTACAAGTCTGAGACCAGATAAGAAGTCGCTCAGAGTGTAAATCATGTGTCACTAAGCATTCTATTGAACTCAACCGACGCTTTTACTTCTCTTGCAATTCTTGTTCCTTATTGGAAGCCCCCAGAGAATTATATTCTGGAACGAACTCTTTATTGCAGATAGTAGTTGTTTGGGAGCTCTTGTTCAGCTCCCTAGAATAGCACTCATATTAATCTTGTACATAATATTTCTAAGAATCATGTGGTATACTGTCTCGTCAATATACCACAGTTATTAATCCTATCCTGTTGTATATTCAGGGTGTTTCCAGGTTTGTGTGACTCATAATCTATTGCTGAGTAGTTATGTGTTTATTACAGTCTTACTTTTGCAGCACCCTCAGTTGTTCAGCCAAAGAGGTGATGGAGTGGCGTCTGCAGGGTCACAAGTGGCAGAGGCAACTTCCTACCTGGGACCCTGACTCTCGGCCTCTTGTTCCTTCCTCCAGCCTGCACTGCCCTTCCTTCTGGGCAGATTTTCCAGCCCTTTATGCTTTTTTGCTCGGCAATGAGCTTCTGCAGTATTCCCACATGTTGTCTTTTTGGAGCTTGAGAGAAATCCTTTTGGAATGTCCTGTGACTTCTCTCTCTGAGTTCCCGGCTTTGTTCAATTGTTCATGAGAAATTCCTGCCCTGCTGGGAGGCCCAGGAGGCTGTTAAAAGAGTTTGCCAAAAATGGTGGTACCAACTCAGGGACAGATCAAATCCAAGGATAAGATTTCAGCTTGTAAGAGGGCAGCTTGAATGGAGGGGGGGGGTGATGATCCCTTAATTCCATAATTTTTTTTTTGTCTCTCAAACTGTGCTCAGGAAGCCCAGGCATCTCTCCCCTGTGATTCTCAGCTAACCAGGCTGGTGGTTTTAAGTAAGAACAGAGGTTGTGGTGCTGCTCAGGCCCCGCAGTGCCTGGGATTACCCAGAGTGGCTCCTCGGGAGACTCCCAGGCTACCACCAGCAGTTCTAGGGGACCATGTGGTGAGGGATATGAATTAGGGTCTGTCACATGCAAGGCATGTGCATTAACCCCTGGACTCTCTCTGTTTTATGTTACTACTCCCTGTTTTATGTTTCCGAGTTTTAAAAATGAGGGGGAGGAGAGCAGATGGGGGCATGGGGAGGATTTGGGCCCACACTCAGCAGTGCTCAGAGCTTACTCAGGCACTGCACTCAGGGATCACTTCTGGTGCACTTCAGAGGACTGTATGGGGTGCTAGGGATCAAACCCAAGTTGCTTACATGCAAGACAAGTGCATCATTGGCGGTACTGTCTCTCTGGGCTCTGCTTTATGCTTTCTGTGCGGAACAGATGGAACCAGACTTGAATAGCCAGAAAAGACAGCAAGGGCTCAAAAGGGTCTGAGAAATGGGTGAAGAGAGAGATGTGTTAACGCTTGGAGGCTTGAAAGACCTCTCATAGTTACCTTAGTAATATAAAATGCTATTTTATTTTCGAGAACCATAGCTTATTATTTGTTTGAAAAAGACCATCCCCTGAGACTCTCTCACCATAATAGCTGCATTATTCGAGGTCCAGACCCCCACAGCTCATCAGAACCCATGCAAGAGAGATGCTGTTATCAAGACCAGCTCAGAGCAGCTGAGTTCAAGCCCAGGTAGGTGGCTCTCGGAGGCGGAAGTCACCGGGTGTTCCTGGAGATGGAGCTGGGGTACCACTTCCCCTCTCTGATCCATCCCAGAGGTCTCGTGGCCTCGCCCACGAACTACCCTCGGGGCTCTCAGCCATGATGCAGAGACTCAGACACACAGGGGAGAGCTGCCATCCAGCTCTCCCCTAGCTCAGCTGGCCATGAGGCTCCCAGGAGGCAAGATGGGTTTTGGGAGGGGCCCATCACCTCTGTAGGGCCTCGGAAGCAGCTGGATGAGACTAGCTCACCATAATAGCCGCCATTTTTTTGGTCCAGACCCGGTACATCAAACTAGTGGAACCAATCATGTTCTAGAATATATTACAATTTACAATGTGTAAGAAAGGGAAGTGAAGAGAGAGAGAGAGAGAGAGAGAGAGAGAGAGAGAGAGAGAGAGAGAGAGAGAGAGAGAGAAAGGACATAAAGAACCTGCCATGGAGGCAGGCTGGGGGAAGGGGAAGGGAGGTGGGGACATTGGTGATGGGAGATGGGCAGGGGTGGAGGGATGGGTGTTGGAACACTGTAGAACCAAAATTCAAACATGAACATCTTGTAATTGTATATCTAACAGTGGTCACGATCACGATCACCGCGATCTTCCCGTTAATCATCTATTCTAGAGCGGGCACGTAATATCTCCATATGTCCTGTCTCAGCCAGTAGACAAAGGGCACGGCTTGCTACAGGAACAAAAGAGCCTAAAAATATATTAGTATGGGAATGACCTAATATATGTTACTATTCGCATGTCAAATACCACGAGAGCTTGCTAGGCTTGCCGTCGGGAGGCATTTCTTTAAACACCTCCAAATAAAGCATTTATTGATGAACCCGCGCCGCGCGGCCGACGAGCCGGTGTATGGGCTGGTCGGCTGGGTGGAGTCTGAAGAGAGGGAAGTCCGGATGTGGAAAATGGCGGCACCCATGGAGTGGGTGGGGGGGTCGTCTGGCTTGTTGTGAGGTTCTGCGGGGTGGTGGGCCAAGGCTAGAACCCACCATGCCTCCCGACTGCCTCATGAACGGCTGGGCACAGGGAGAACAAGGAACCGCTCTGCCCCATGTCTAAGAGTTTCTGGACCCAACAGTGGTATAATAAAATATAAAAAAAAAAAGAAAAAGACCATCCCCAATTCTATAAATGGAAAAAAATTAAGTACAATATCATGCCCCTGTGCTCAGTTACCAGATGTTGCAGGGATCAATGAATTGGGTCATTGAGACCACAGGAATTTCTCACTTCGTTTATTAGTTCCTTGAAAGAGCATATTCTGAGTTAATGCTATTCAGGAGTTGAGGCAATGCTTTTAGGGCTAAATACCATCCCTCTCTTGTCCAATTTGCAGCATGATTGGGAGGCAATATTTATCTCTTTTTCTTGGATTCTACTTAACAAATGCAGAGGAAAAACGAAACTGGAGAAAGAAAGAGAGAAGGAAGAAAGGATGGAAGGAAGGAAGCAAGGAAGGAAGAACTGGAAGAAAGTGCATGCAGGCTGAAAAGTTTGAAGGTCAGAGCCCAGAGATAGGGTCAGGAGTGGGGGTGGAACACTCTCTGCTACTTACTACTTGCAGGAACACTGCAACATACCTCTCTCTACCTGAGCCTCAGTTTCCCTGTCTGAGAAATGGGGTACAAAACAGCTTCACAGGGAGCTGCAGACTGGGGACCTGTGTATAAAACCTTGGTTGCAAGCCCAGCACACTTGCGATGGTTGCTCAAGAAATGATGAACTTCTCCAGGCGTGAAGGACTTTCCCGGCCCTTAGCCCAGGTTGTGGGGTACCTTTGCTGCTTCTGTACACAAGGTAGACAGCACAGCAGGCTGTGGCATTGTTCTACAGCCAACTCACTGCTTCCTGTTTACACGGACCCTGCCGATGCGCAGCTTGAACAGTGGACATAGATTTCCTGTGGTCCCCCACGGCCACGCAGAGCCAAGTGCCCTCTCTCACAGCTTTGTTTGTTCTGGACTTGCACTGAAGGCCTGGTGGAAAGGATTTATAAGCCATACCTATCTGTCCTGAGCAATAATTTGGGGCCAAGCAAAGAGATTCTGTCCCCTTAGGATATAATCCAAGCCCCAACCGACAGTCAAACTTCATTTGAGTTCTCTCTAATTATGAGCTGTGTAATGTCAGCTGCATTCACTGAGCCACCGTTGTGTTCAGTTGCTGAGCACCTACTATTTACAAGACATTCTCATCATGAAGATAATGATTATTGGGCACCTGCACTTCTCCTAGTTCTCTATAATGATGATGCTGTTTTTGGTTTTGGTTTTAAAACCACACCCAATGGTGCTCAGGGCTTCTGACTCTGTGCTCTAAGATTACTCCTGGTGGTGCTTGGGGGAACACACGAGGTGCTAAGGACTGAACTCAGCAGCGTGCAGGGCATGCACCCTCTCCGGTATATTCTTTTCGATCCTGCCATTTTTTTCAAAACACCCTTATATTTTTTTGCATTATAAATTTTTATAATAATAATAATAATAATAAATTTTGCCTGACTTCCCCATGCCTCAGTTTCTTGGTCTGTACAATAGAGACAATAGAATACTGTCTTTTTTTTTTTTTTTGCTTTTTTGGGTAACACCCGGCGATGCTCAGGAGTTACTCTGGTTCTGCACTCAGGATTTACTCCTGGCAGTGTTCGGGGACCATATGGGATGCTGGGATTGAACATGGGTCGGCTGCGTGCAGGGGCAAACACCGTACCTTCTGGACTATTGCTCCGCCCCGAATACTGTCTTTTCTGGGGAAGGGTCACACCCTGCTATACTCAGGGATCACTCCTAGAGGTGTTTGAGGGACCATATGGGGTGCTGGGGATTGAAACTGGGCCTGTTCTATGCAAGGCAAGCGCCCCTACCTGCTGTACTATTGTCCAGCCCACATTAGTACCTTCCTTAAAGGACTGATGTGAGGACTGAATGAGTTGGGGGCAGAGCAATAGTACAGTAGGTAGGTTGTTTTGCTTGCACATGACCCCCCTGGTTCAATCCCAAGGACCCCATATGGTGCCTCAAGCCCCACCAGGAGTGATCCCCTAAGCACAGAGCCCTCGAGTCAGCTCTGAGCATAGCCAGGCATGGCTCCAAAGAAATGCAAAGCACTTAAACAATGCTTGGCATTTAATTGAGCTTAGTAAATGTTGGTTGTCTCCATTCATATTAATGTTCTAAAGCATGCATTGCCTGTGAGATACTGTGTTCATCCTTACTATGAGAATAGCTCATTACTGAGCACCTGCGGGCCAAGTCCCTATAATCAACATCAACCTAATTATTAAGCCCCTGTTGTGTACTGGGCTAGATACAAAAGACCTCCAGAGCAGTGTCCTAGATAAGGGTCTAACACCCTGTTAGGGAAATGAAACCATTTTGGAGGTTGGCATTTCTGGAATATGAAGATGGTTCTTACATAAAAGTGAATCTAGAGGGACCAGAGAGATAGTACATAGAGTAAGGTGCTTCTCATGTGTGTACTCAGCCTGGGTTTGATCCCTGACTCCTCATATGGTACCTCACACCCTGCCAGGAGAGATCCCTGAGCACAGAGTTAGGAGTAAGCCCTGAGCACAGCCGGTTATGGTCCCCCCAAAAAATAGGAAAAAAGGACCTAGAGCAGTAAGAGGATGTCTTTGAGTGGCCACATCATGGATTTGGGGATCAGGATATGCTAGAACCATCTCCTGAACTGGGCCAGCATGGGTTCTAACCGATTGCATTCCAGTGGGTGCCTTGAGAATGGGTAATTGGGGGTTGAGGAACCATTAGACAATAGCCAAAGTCTTTTTTTTTTCTTTTTTTGGGTCACACCTTGTGATGCTCAGGGCTTACTCCTGGCTCTGCATTCAGGAATTACTCCTGGTGGTGCTCAGGGGACCATATGGGATGCCGGGGATCTAACCCAGGTTGACCTAGTGCAAGGCAAATGCCCTACCCGCTGTGCTATCACTCCAGCCCCAGTAGCTGAAGTCTTTTGGAAAAAGGATAAAAGACAGTGAAAAGGGTGTGCTGTACCACTGAGGTTTTTTTTTTTTTTTTACTTGTTTGGGTCACACCCAGCAATGCTCAAGGGTTACTCCTGGCTCTGCACTCAGGAATTACTTCTGGCAGTGCTTGGGGGACCGCCAAGCATATGGGATGCCAAGGCCAGCCACGTGCAAGGCAAATGCTCTACCCACTGGTGTGATCGCTTCAGCCTGTGTACCACTAAGTTTTGAACCTGAGGAAATCTGTCTTCAGAAATAGAAGAGGTGAATTCAATGAACCAGAGTTCAGTGACCCTTTCTTCTTCCTACCCTGGGGTCATCATAGTGATTTCATTATGAGATGGTCAGGCCCACCACCTTCTCTCTTCTTGTCTGTTGGGCTCAGTCATAGCAGGGCACTGCCTCCAAGAGCCATGGAACCTTGTTATTATCCAGGATTTGCACTGTTAAAAAGGTGAGCCCCATTCCAAACTCTGAGCTGCTATTGGTTGCTATTGGCTCTTCTGTTTCCAAAGAGACAGGGTCTCTGGCAGTTTAAGGGTCCTGAGACCTGAAATAGCAAATAGCACTGAGGCAGCCTGGGACTCAGGAAGACTAAGTCTTTTTTCTTTTTTTTCTTTGCAGGGGATGTCACACCCAGTGATGAACAAGGATTATTCCTGGCTCTACACTCAGTAATTACTCCTGGCAGTGCTTGGGGGGACATATGGGATGCCAAGGATTGAATCCGGGTCAGCTCAGTGCAAGGCAAATGCCCTACCCACTGTACTATCTCTCTTAGTAAATCATTCCATTATCTATCTATCTCATCTATCTATCTATCTATCTATCTATCTATCTATCTATCTATCTATCTATCTATCTATCTATCTATCTATCTATCTATCTATCTATCTATCTATCTATCTGTCTATCTGTCTGTCATCTATCTGTCTGTCTATCTGTCTGTCTGTCTGTCTGTCTGTCTGTCTGTCTGTCTGTCTGTCTGTCTGTCTGTCTGTCTGTCTCTGTCTGTCTCTGTCTGTCTGTCTGTCTTCTGTCTATCATCTATCTATCATCTATCATCTATCATCTCTCTATTCATTCATTCATTCATTCATTCATTTATTTATTTTATTATTTTTTATGACTCCATTCTCAGCTCAGGAAATTCCAGGTTTACTTAGGACTAAGAAAAAAAGACTTGGGAATGTCTGAGTCTGGGCATTCTTAGAGATCATCAGAGCTTGCTCTATCATGCTAAAGAGGAGAAATAGAGGCTGTGGTCATAGTTAAGATCACAGGGTCAACGAGTGCAGAACTAGTCTGGGATCTGGGTCACAGTGTCCCTTGGCCTGCAGGATGCTGAATAGCTGCTTCACTCAGTTCCCAGAACCACGTGTCCCAGGTCCCAAAGTAGTTGAGTCTCAAGTCTCTGGAAGGTTTGGAGCTTTGGTGAGTCAGGGAATATGTTCTCCAAAACAAACTGAAGATCACCTCATTCTGACCTCCTCACTTGTGCCCTGGACAGAGGCACTCTGCAGAATCTCCCAGGGAGGGAGGTTGTGGGAGACCCTGCAGGTCTTGCCACACCTTACCCTCCCTCACTCCCGCAGCCCCTGCTCCAGCTGTCAGAACATTTGCTTCACTCCCATCTGAGGCCCTCATGCTTTGAGGTGTTTCTGCTCTTTGCATGGGTTTTGTTTGTCTGTTTGTTTGATTGTTGTTGTTTTTGCTCTTTGGGTCACGCCTGGCAATGCTCAGGAGTTACTCCTGGCGATGTTCAGGGGACCATACGGGATGCCGGGAATTGAACCCAGGTCGGCCGCCTGCAAGGCAAACACCTATCCACTGGACTATCACTCCGCCCTGCTCAGAGGTTACTGCTGCCTGTGCACTCCAGGAATTACTCCTGGCAGTGCTCTGGGAACCATATGGGATGCTGGGGATAGAATCTGCAAGGCAAATGCCCTACCCATTATACTATTGCTCCGCCTTACTTGTTTTGGTTTTGGGGCCACCCCAGCACTGCTCAGGGATTTCTCCTGGCTCAGTGTTCAGGAAACACTCCTGTTCAGGATTTCTCCTGGCAGGGCTCTGGGAACAATAAGGGGTATTGGGAATTGAATGCCGGTTGGCTATGTGCAAGGTAAGAGCCCTTACTCCCTGTACTACCACTCTGATGCCTTGCTGCCATCATTAGTTCCACCATTCTTCTCACTTAGGGCTGTACTAAAATCAGCAATCTTGAAAAGTATGGGTAGTGATCAGGAATGGATAACCAGTCTATTTCTCCACATGGACAAGGCTAAGGAAAATTAAGAACCTCCCCGATCCAGTGAGACTAAAACCAGAGAATCCAGATACTTAAACCCCATACGCTTCACATTCAGCCTACATGTATAATTTTTCAGTCCCCAAAAATATGCCGCCTTTTTTTGACAGTGCTAGGAATTGAACCCAGAACTTCACATATGCAAGGTCTGTCTGTACACTACCACTGAATCATATCTCCATAACATTTAAAAATTCAGATTAGGGGCTGGAGCGATAGCACAGTGGGTAGGGCATTTGCCCTTGCGTGCAGCCGACCTGGGTTTGATCCCTAGTATCCCATATGGTCCCCCAAGCACTGCCAGGAGTAATTATTGAGTGCAGAGCCAGAAGTAACCGCTGAGCATGGCTGGGTGTGACCCAAAGAACTAAAAAAAAAAAAAGGTCAGATTACTAGATTACTGGTTGAGGAGGTAATGTAAAGGACTTGACCGCATGTTTTGCATGTGGAAGAAGTGGGTTCAACTCTGTTGTTATATGGTTCCCCAGCACTATCAGGAGTAACCCCTGAACACCATGTTAAGAATAGCCCCCAGCATTGTTAGGTGTGCCTTCCCTTCCCCCCCAAAAATCAGATTCTAGTTTTCTTTTAAGGGGGCAACAACCTGGATGCAAGGATGTGGCTCAGTGTCTAGGACCTGCATTGAGTGCGTAAGGTTATGGGTTCTACCCACTCTGCTCCATGTCACTGAATCCTGCCCAGGCAGGACTAAGTGTACTCCCCTGGCACACTACAACTGTGCAAGAACAAAAAGCCAAGTACGCAGTCATCAAACTCTGAAGCTAAAAAAAATAAGAAAACACTAAAAAAACTTGTTTAAAGCCAAATGGACTTACCTTTCTAGGCTAATATCTCAATTAATTCAAAATATGGCAGGAAAGGGAGGAGAAGGAAGAGGAAGAGGAAGAAAAGGAGATGGGAGAAAAGAAGAAGAGGAGGAAGATGAGGAAGAGGAGGAAGAGGAGGAAGAGGAGGAGGGAAGATAAGGAAGAAGAGAAGAGGAAGAAGTAAAAGAGGAAGAAGTAAAAGAGGAAGAAGAAGAAAGAAAGGGAAGAGGAGAGGGAGGAGTAGAAGGAAAGAAAGAAAGAAGAAGGAGGAGGAAGAGAAGAAGAAGAAGAAGAAGAAGAAGAAGAAGAAGAAGAAGAACAACAACAACAACAACAACAACAACAACAACAACAACACAACACCCTTTGAGAGCCAGTTGTGACAGTATACTGGTATCAGTGCCCACCACTTCCTACAGCTCACTTTCACTCCCAGCTCATTTCATTGGTCTGTCACCTGCTTGGCACTGTAATGTCCCTGAGTTGATCACCACCTACTCTCCTCCCATCAAGTCTAAAGGATTATTCCCTCAAAGGACCTTGAAATCAGCACTTTGTCACACGTAATTTATTTTCTGCCACTGTGGCCTGATGGCATGCCCCCCATTTTTTACGGGTGTTGGTGTCACCACCAGGACGAGGGTTTGGAGACAGGCTCAGGAGGTCCCCAGCCTGAGCGAATGGCTTCCCAGAACTGGGGCAGTTGCCCTAAGGAAAAAATACTGTTGCCCAACAAAGGCAGCTCGGGCAACTTGATCCCTGGCCTCTGTGGCTGTATGGGTGCAACATTTCGGCTGTAAAACTGGCGTGAGCAACTCGTGTTGGAAGACTTATCCGCATACTCCAAAGTACGGACTTCCCTGGGGGACGACACCATGCAGGTGCTAGAGTTGCAGGTGTCCTCATCGACCAGGGAGCTGCTGGCGTTGGAATAGAGTGGGAACAGGCGTGCTCCTGATGGCTCTGGTAGATGGAGTTGGCCGCTCGCTCCAGGCAGTTGACTGCAAGCTTCGGCAGGTTCAGCGATGACTTCTTACAGAAGGTACTGGTGGATTTGTCCAGGTAGTTGATGCCTTTGATGAGATGGTCCAGAAAGGTGGGGCTAGAGGGGTCAGTGGTACGTTTTGTACACAGCAGGTATTGGGGGGTTGCCACTGGAAGCCGGCTTTCTCACCGCATTGCGGCAGTTTGTCATGTTGCTTGTCTCAACACATTTGGACTTGTAGGGTTGGCCCATGCAGATCTTCTTCACGGTAATGGAGCTGGGGTGGTTAAACTTCTCTAAAGGGTTACTGTAATCACTGCAATGAGGGCCACAGTGGGAACGGGAAACTTGAGGCTATTCGCCCCAGTCAGGTTGGTATAATGAGACCATCCCTGAGTGCTGGCCGGAGAGGAAAGTTGCTGGGAGGTTTCTGGCGGCTGTAAGTATTGGAGCAGCTTAGGTGGCGTCCAGACATGGTGCTCACTGCTAGATCACAGCTTCGAAGCACTGAGCTATTGTGAGCTCACCTGGACCTAGTTACCTGGACCTGGGGTCGGGAGGAAAAAGGAAGTGGTCAGTTCCCATCGACTCTATTTCCTACCACCAGACTGTCCTTTGGAGGACCAACACCACAACTCTTCTTCCTGCTCCCCACTTTCCTCCAAAGCCCAGGGATTTTCAAACCGGAATAGTGGATACTCTCTCCTTCAGAAAAACTCTAAAAAGAAATGTAAGATTGGGGACGGCAGTTAGACCCTAAGACAGAGTGAGGTCAGGAGAAGCCCCTTCTCCTCCTGAAAGTAAGTGGGGGTGGTAGAGCCCACCATTCTGAAGTGCCCGTTAACCTTCTAATCAGGGACTTCAGAAGAGCACAAAAAAAGTCAAGGATGGAAGCTCTAAGGCAAAATTCCAGATGCTGCCATGAACTTTCTTTCAAGGGGGTATCAAATTGCTACTGTCATCTCTACACCTGGTACAAAAAAAAATAATATATGTCTTAGAGCAAGGTAAAGGCGTATGCATGGGCTAAGGAGTTTCCTTACATGCAGCCAGCCCCAGTTCAATCGCCAGCATCACACGCCTCCCCAAACAGAGTGGGATAGTCCTCAAAAACACTACCAGGTATGGCCCCAACCCATCCCCCACATGGAAAGATCAAAACCCCAGAACTGTATTCAGTCTCTGTACCCAGTCCTTTGCTTGTTTCTTGCATGCCGATTCTCACTACAAAACCAAAGAGATTGTTACTATTCTATTTCTCATTTATAGATGGGGAAACTGAGGCTCTCAAAGACTAATTAGTGCTAGTTCAAGATAGTCCAAGGTACTATCTTGGTTGTGTCTGGTGACCCCTGAAATACAATGCCATGTTGTGAGAATGACTTTTGCCTGACCCTCTTCCAGTCTGCCAAGGAAGAATTCCCATCTCCCTCGTTCTACCATTTCAGTGGGTGTGCTAGGAGAGAGAAGGTGAGAGAGAGAGGCACCCTTGCTAATGCCTCGCTAAGTTGATGCTTAGGAACCTTAGATGAAGGTGCAGGGTGAGGCTACTAACTGGAGCTGGATTTGTGAGAGAAGAACCTTCCAGTGCAGTTCGTCCCAATCATCTGACAGGAAGTCGTCCCTTAACCCACTCTTCACTGGGGTTCCTGCCCCTCCTGGTCCCAGATTGGCCACTTCTTACTGGCTAAGATGACCAGGCCACAATAAGCCCACCTTCACCTCTTGGACCCAGCACAGTCCTCCCCCCTGACACAGCCCCCCCACCCCCACGCCCTAGTTCTTAGCACCCACACCCACCAGGAGGAAGACAGATTTCTCTCCCCACTCGCACCAGCCTGATGCTCATTTCCGTTTCTGCCCAGAGAGAACAGAGCAATATTTGAGTCTGTCCTACCCAGTGAACAGCTGCACGTCTCTTTCCCAGCCCTTGGTGCCTCAGCTGCCCTTGTCCTTAGGGTCTGAATTGCCTGGAATGTCCAGACCCCTCGTCTCTTCCCTCCTTAATCCAGCCCCACCCCATCTCCTCCTCAGAAGTACGGGAGGTGAGGGAGCACCACCTTCCCCTCACAGCCCTTCCCTTCCCGCGCAGGCCGCCCGCTTCCTCTCTCACTGCTTTAGGAGGTAGATGGCTCAGCCCCCTCCTCCGGTGCTCCACAGGGGAACCCTCATAGCCACTCCAGACTGTTGGCCATGTCATAGAATCATAGAACCCTGGAACTGGGAGGGGCCTCCGGCGCCAAGGCCAAGGCCTTGTTAAGCCCTCCAGGACAGATGCACCCTATTTTTAAGATGAGGCTGGGGGGTGGGTCGGGTTCCTGTGTCCCCTGTTGTTTTTCCAGTGCCTGTTAGACTGAAAGAACTCTCTGAGGGGCTAATATAACTCCATGTGTCTGGGTGGCACACACACTGCATGGGAGATCAGTTACTAAGTATCCTCTTAAAGGGTCATCCCCCAAAGACCCCATTCTTGGGCATAACAGCAACTCCTTTCTTTTCTTTGACGAATACTCAGCCACTAAAAGCCCCCTCAGGTCATTCCACACCTGCACTATCTAGAGCTGAGCTCTTTTCCTGAAGCTCCATGTTCCTCACTGGGGCCTAACTCATACGGGACATTCAGTACATATCTGTTAGATGAAAAATCAAAATTTTCAGTACCATCTGTATTGAATGGTACAGATGGTACAGCAGGTAGCGCACTTAACTTGCACAAGTTCAACCCAAGTTCAATCCCTAGCATTCCATATGGCCCTCCGAGGCCCACCAGGAGTGATCCCTGAGCACAGAGCAAGGACACACCCAGTGATACTAGAAGTTAGTCATGGTTCTGCATTCAGGAACTACTCCTGGCAGTGCTCAGGGGACCAGATGGGATGCAGAGGATCAAACCTAGGTCAGTAGCAAGCCAGGCAAAAGCCCTACCCAACATACCATCACTCCAGCCACAATGATAATGTTTTTGAAGCAACTAGGCAAATTGTTTGTGATTTTCCAGAGCTGGGTCATCAAAAATTTCCTGGTGATCAGGGTCAGGACTATAAAACACCGTAAAGGGCTAGAGTAATAGTCCAGTGGGTAGGGCATTTGCCTTGAATGCAGCTCGACTGGGTTCAATCCCCAGCATCACATATGGTCCCATGAACACTCCCAAGAATAATTCCTGAGTGCAGATCCAGGAGTAACCCCTGAACGTTTCTGGTTGTGACCCAAAAAATCAAAAAAGAAATTAAAATAAAAACACCTTAAGGCAGAAAACTAATGGGATGGAATAATAGTACTGTGGGTGGAGCCGGAGCAATAGCATAGCGGGTAGGGTGTCTGCCTTGCACGTGGCTGGCCCAGGTCTCGATCCCCGGCATCCCATATGGTCCCCTGAGCACTGCCAAGAGTAATTCCTGACTGCAGAGCCAGGAGTAACCCCTGAGCATTGCTGGGTATGACCCCAAAAAGCAAAAAAAGAAAAATAGTACTTGCCTTGCATGCAGCTGACCATGGTTCAATCCCAGCACCCCATATGGTCTCCTGAGACAGGGGTGGGGGGGTGAGAAGTGTACACAAAGAGACAGTACAGTGGTTAAGGCACCTAACTTACATAAGTTGATCCCATTTCTACCCCAGTATCAGCATCACGTGATCCCCTGAATACAGCCAAGAGTGACCCCTGATCTCAGAGCCAGGAGTAAGTCCTAAGCACAGCCAGTTATGGTCCCAAAACCAATAAAAAACAAACAAGCTGGTGTGTACCCTTCCTGCCCTATCCCTCACCGTGTGAAAGGCCTTTTGTTCCCAGGTGGGTGGATATAGCTCCTGATACAGGGAACCCCTTCTACTTCTCAGAAGGTAACTCGGAAGGCCAGGGAATGGGATCAACCGTTCCCTTGCAACAGCTCCCAGAGCCAGACCTGGTTCAGCCCTGGGGGAGGGGTTGGGCAGGCCAGCCTCTGGCCAGTGACAGAACTGGGCCTCTGTGCCATTTGTCCTGATGGTACACAGGCATCATGGTCACTGGCCATTTCTGGCCTGGGCACTAAGAGCCTCTGGAAATAGCTTGGGCACAGTATTTCAGGAGGAATGTGCTATTCCTTGTCTTCTCAGAAAAGCCAGGCTGTGTCAAGAAGCCGTCCCTGCCTCCTCCCCCACTGCAGGGCTGCCCACATATCCAAGTTCTGAGGGCTCACCAACACCAGCCACTCCCTTTCCAGGGCTGTACAAGGGGTGTGGCTCTGTCCTGAAATCCCAGGTCGCAGGGCCCAGCCTAGAGTCAGGCGGGTGGGCTGGGGTCCAGCTGAATGGGAGCCTGGGGACACAGGAAAGGAGAAGACACTCACCCCACCTGCCCAGGCCCATCCTAGAGAAGCTGTCATTGGCTGGAGCACCATGTAACAGAGCACCTGCCGGGTCAGTCCCACGCCTTCACACCCCCTGCTCATGCATCTGCTGTCCAGTGGTCAGAGAGGCTCAGAGAGGGCAGGAAGCCTTTGGGTTCCAGACAGGCTAAAGCCCTAGGTGAGAAAGAGGGTGTCCCTGGGTGGCTCTGAGACCATCTGAGCTGGAGCTCTGAGGTTTTGGTTTTAAGGGTTTTTGGTTTGTTTGTTTGTTTGTTTGTTTTGTTTTGTTTTGTGGCCACAGCTGGTGATGCTCAGGGCTTACTCCTGATTCTTCACTCAGGAGTAACTCCTGGAAGGGCTCATGTAGGGGTGCTGGGGATTGAACCCAGGTTGGCCGTGTGAAAGGCAAACACCCTACCCACTGTACTATCGCTTGGGCTCATGAACTGGAGGGGGTTTGCTGTGGCCTGAGGTTTGTGTGGGATAAAACACCCCTTTACTATGTGAGGTAAAACCCAGGAACCCCTGAGACCCATGGCACCACTCTGCAGTAGAAGGGAGAAAATGGTGACATGCCTCTGCTCCCAGCAGCCACAGACTTGAGGCCATCACTTCAGGAGACAGCTAGAGCCTATCGCCTTAAAAAGTTTCTGAACTTGGGGCCGGAGCGATAGCCCAGCGGGTAGGGGCGCTTGCCTTGCACTCCGGCCGGCCTGTGCCGGCCTGGGTTCGATCCCGGCATCCCATATGGTCCCCGAGCACCGCCAGGAGTGATTCCTGAGTGCAAGAGCCAGGAAAAACCCCTGAGCATTGCCGGGTGTGACCCAAAAAAGCAAAAAAAAAAAAAAAAAAAAAAGTTCTGAACTTGGCCAGAGTGATAGTACAGCAGGTAGGGCATTTGCCTTGCATGAGGCTGACCTGGATTTGATCCCTGGCATCCCATATGGTCCCCAAGCATTGCCAGCAGTAATTCCTTAGTGCAGAGCCAGGAGTAATCCCTGATCATCGCCAGGTGTGACCCCAAAAGAAAAAAAAAAAAGCAAGTTTTCTGAACTTCTGCTGTCCTGCCCTTCCGGGAAGACATCTGTCCTGACTTCAGGCCTGCATTGGCTGAAGTGTGACTCACAGTGAGAGTCCTTATCTGGCATGGGGCCAGCCTGCCTACGGGACTGAAAATCTCTCCTGGGCTGGGATCATGCTCCACACCTTCTGCAGCCTCTCCCCAACCCAGGCAGGATGACTCACACGCTCATCTCCCAGTACTCTCAAGGATAAGGAAGGATAAGCTGCTCACCAGCTGCCAAAGCAGACCTTCCCCAGGCCCCACGTGGCAGGTACAAGCCATGACAGATCTGAGCTCAGGGACTGGGGCGGGGTGTGGCTTGGAAGGAGCCCCAGTCAGCAAGCACTTCGCCACTGCCAAACTGCCTGGAGGCCTCGGCATGGAGGTGCCAATCCAGGAGAGCACTGGGATTCCATCCTTCTGGGGCCTGGGAAACTCCCTGGGAGGGATCCGTGGAACGCAGTCGTAGGTTGACTTATGTACAACCCAAGAGCTGAGACCAGAAGAGTCAGTAACAGCTTCACACAGGCTGCAACCTGGGCTAAGGAGCTGCACTTTTTTCCAAACATCAGTCTTCTCTTCTGTAGAATGGGAGTCAACACTGTGCCTGCCCGCCATGGCTGACTTGACTGACGTGCAGTACTAGCTAATGTTTCTGCAATGCCCCCGCTGTGTTCCAGGCACAGGGCCTGAGAGACGTGGAATGTGGGCACCAGCCTGTACTGGCTCACAAGAACCAATCGTTCAATGTTCTGGAATTTGAGGCACTGGTTGTTAAATCATTGCCAACTTGATATATACAACAAAGGCTGGGTGAATGCAACACACACACACGGTGTTGCTTTGAGGGGTTGTTTGTTTGTTTGATTTGCTTTTTTTAAGACCTAGTATGTTCACTGACATATCCTAGAAGGCCAAAGAAAAAAATTTTGAATCTGGTTTTATTTTAATTTTTAGAGAAGGAAAATAATGGTTTTGGGATTTATTTGTTTGTTTTGGGCCTCTGAGAGGGGCAGGTGGAATACTCTTGGTAATTTTCAGATGAACCACGCAGCCACAAAGCTGGTAGCAGCTCTGCCCCGTGTATCTGTGTCTCTGGTTCAAGCAGACCTGGGATTGAAATAGGTTTCTCTGTAGGGTGGGACTCTGACAAGCTGGGCTTGAGATCGGCTTTCCCTCTTGGGTGGAGCTCTGACGAGCTGTGGAGTCCGGATGATCAAAAAGGCTGCCAACATGGTGAAGAGGTTCCTCTGGATTCTTCCGAGGCTCTATTGGGATGGCAGGTCCAGGCTGGAAGTCACCCTCCCTCCCAGATGCTCTCGTGGTCAGTGGAGCACAGGAAGCACAATGGGGAGAGCTGGTAGCTGGTAGCAGCTCTGCCCATGTATCTGTATCGCTGGACTAGAGCCGTTACCAACTGGATCCCATGGGATGTTAAAAGACCATGTGGTTGCCCACCTACAAGATGGTCAGACTACTTCATCAAGACCCTGAATGAATGGTTTGAGGCTCTTCGTATTCCTGGAGCAAGCAGATGCCATTGGACTACACTGGCACGTGAAAAGGACAAATGAAAACATTACTGGCGACCACTTGAGCAAATCAATGAATAACGAGATGTCAAGTGATCAAGTGATTTGTTTGTTCTGAGTGGTGTTCTGGGGTTACTCTTGGCTCTGCATTCAGGAATTACTCCTGGAGGTGATTGGGGGGACCATATGGGTGGGTTGTGCTCAAGGCAAGTGTCCTACCTCCTGTACAACCCCCAAAATATTTTTTTTGGCTTTTTTGGGTCACACCCAGCAGTGATGCTCAGGGTTACTCCTGACTCTGCGCTTGGGAATCACTCCTGGCACTGCATGGGAGACCATATGGGATGCCGGAGATCGAACCCAGGTCGGATGCATGCAAGGCCCCAACCCAAAAATAATTTTTATTGCCAGAAATTTACTTAAAGAAGTGAGAGAAGAAAGAAAGCGGAATACATGTTCAAGAGAGACACAGGCTTTCCCACAGGGGAAAAAGCTCACATACCAGACATGGATTATGTGGGCCTTTTCTACAGAATAGGAAATACATACTAAAGTGAGAAAGTTCACATTTCAGGCAAACGTGGGACAAAGAGACAAGGCAAGAACAATAAATTCATGTGTCAAGAGGCAACCAGGCCTGTGCCAGAACCTGGTGTTTTCAACATAGAATCATGCCAGCAACAAGCTGTCTGTAACACTAACTGCACCCCAGTGCCTGTGTGCAACTTTCTGTGTCCACTTGGCTGGGCCACAGGATGCCCCGATGCAGGTTAAACATTGTTCTGGGGTGTGTCCTTGAGGTGTTGTTGGAGAGTATACCAACAGCTCCTGACACCAACACCAACAGGAGCACCTAAACCCCTGGAACATAGTCAGGCAGATGGTTCTCCCCGACTGTGAACTGTTAGTGGCCAGCCTGCTGAGGCCCAAAGAAGACAAGGCATGGGGCCAAGCGATAGCCCAGTGGATAGGGCGTTTGCCTTGCACACAGCCGGCCCGTGCTGGCCCGGGTTCCATCCCCAGCATCCCATATGGTTTCCCGAGCACCCCCAGGAGTAATTCCTGAATGCAGAGCCAGGAGAAACCCCTGAGCATTGCCGGGTGTGACCCCCCAAAAAAAAGGCAAAAAAAAAAAGAAGACTAGGCAGAGGAAGTTTGGATTCGTTCTCTACCAGACTGTTCGCCTGGGCATCTGCCTTCTGCCCTTCATGCTCCTGTACCGCAGACCTTCACATGTGGACTGGATAGAGTCAATACCACGGGCCAGCAGGCCTGTGGATGCATCACCCACTTTCCTGGCTCTATAGGTAGCAGATTGTGGACTTGTCTGCCTCTCTCTCTCCATCTGTAACCTGTCATGCTAATTTATGTTATATATATATTTATTTATGTATATATATTATGTATTTTGTATATATTATGTATATATTTATGTATCTATGTACATATATCTATTACATATTGTTATTATATAATATATATAATTAGAGAATGAAAGTTTGCACCCGGCCCCACCCCATACCTCGAAGTTGAAATCTAATCCCTAGTGCCATGGTATTAGGCAGTCTTGGTTACAGTGCATTTGTAAATGGGATTAATGCTTTTATGAAAGAGGCTGGAGTGATAGCACAGCGGGCAGGGCATTCGCTTTGCACACAGCTGACCTGTGTTTGATCCCTAGCAACCACGACAGTTCCTCTTCTCCCGAGCCCCAAGGCTGCCAGGAGTGAACCCTGAACACAGAGCCAAGCCCTGGGCACCCCTAGGTGTGGCCCAAAGACCCAAAGCAGAGGAGAACTTTCTAGACACAGAACATGCCGGTGCTTTGCTCTCTACCTTCCCGGTCTCTGAAACGGTGAGAAATGAGTTTTTGCTAATTAAGGCATTCTGTGATTTTTCTCCCCTCTCCTGTTTTTTGTTTGTTTGTTTGTTTGTTTATCTGTGTATTAGTTTGGTTTGGGGCCACACGGGCTCTGAGCTCAGGGATTACTCCCAATGGTGTTCAGGGACGACATGGAGTGCTGAGGATCAAACTCAGGTTGGCTGTGTGCAAGGCAAGAACACTGCCCACTGTACTATCTCTCTGGCTCCTGATTAAAAAAAACATTTTATTGGCATCACTTAAAAAAAATCACAGCCACAGGGGCTGAAGCAATAATACAGCAGGTAGGGTGTTTGCCTTGTACGCGGCTGACCTGGGTTCGAACCCTGGCATCCCCTATGGTCCCCAGCACCGCCAGGAACCCCTGAGCATCACTAGGTGTGACCCCTCAAAAAATCACAGCCCCAAGGTGTTTAGAGTCGTCACTGTGACTGAAGAATGTGTGTGATGCGCATGCGTGCGTGGCGTGCGTGTGTGTGTGTGTGGGGGGGTACTCTTGTCACCCGTTGCTCCAAATTCCTGCTCAAAGTCCAATTCTCAGCCCCCTCTTGTCTGACTCCATCTTGTCTCATCAAAGCTACTGTCCCCTCTCCACTGCTGTTCACGGTGTCCACTTCCCTCCTTCTTGGTACCCCAAACCCACAGCAGACTGGCAGAGTTGTGTAGAACCTTTTTTGCCAAAGGCCTGGGGTTAGAGAGGGAATTCAGCGCAGCCGAGGGCGGAAGTGGTCCAGACAGAACGAGCGGCCATGGCCTGAATCTTTCGGTCTTCTCTCTCCTCAGGCCGGGGTGCTCTTAGAATACCCTCTTCCAGATCCCCTCTGCCCCCACCTCACCCAACCTTTGGGGCACTCTGCAGGGACCCCAGCCTCAGGCTTTTGTCCCCATGTTGACATTTCTGGTCCTTGATGGTATCACCCGAGGTCCCCTGGCTTTTCCCTGGAGAGGCAGCGGACACCTCCCCTCCACAGAAGATGCTTTCTTCCACATGGCCCCGCTAAGCAGTGGAACAGCTGCGAACAATGGTTTTCCTTCCTGGAAACATACTTTAGATGACTGGGTTATTTCAGTAGCATCCTGAGGTGAGAGCCTTTGTCTTCCCAAGGGGGAATGGAGTGCTGAGATTCTGCTGAGAAGCGCTCCCCCGGCTCTAGAACAGCTGCTTTACTTATCTGGGCCTCAAATTCCACTTCTGAGCACTGGGGGAGAAGAGTACCTGCCCAGCAAGCTCGGTCCCTCCTCTATAAACAATCAGTAAATCCTGCTGTTGTCCTCATTCTTGGCAGAGGAGGAGGTCGGCTGCTAGGTCCAGAGCTAGTCTTTCTTATTCTTTCAGTTTGGTGACCACACCTGGCCCTGCTCAGTGGTTACTCCTGGCTGGCTACTCACTCAGGGTATCAAACCTAGACCATATGGTCCTACGTACCCAAACCTAGGGCTCCATCCTGCAGAGCATAAACTAGCTCTCTGCCCCTCTCCCTCCCCCCTGTCTCTGTTCTTAATTTCCTGTGTGAGCTGGGCCTCAGTTTGTTCAACCAGAAAAGGAAAAGGTGGGACCAGATAGTCCCCAAAGCTCCTTCCATGTTCACCATTCAGAAACAGGGCTTCAGTTTGGGTTGTGTTTGTAGGGGAACCCTTTCTGTGTGTTTCTTCAGATCCATGTCCTTTTTTCATCCTTTATAACAAACTAGAAAACAAATGATGATTTTCTGAATTCTGCAAGTCAATATAGTATATTCTCACACTTGGGCTAGGGATCATGGGAAATTCTACCCTCCCCAGATGCTTATTTTTCCCCTTAAAAGCAAACTTTAGGGCTGGAGCTATAGTACAGCAGGTAGGGCATTTGCCTTGCACGCAGCTGACCCAGGTTCCATCCCGGCATCTCATATGGTCCCCAAGCACCACCAGGAGTAATTCCTGAGTGCAGAGCCTGCACATTGCTGGGTG